>JAODVM010055443.1:0-17873 GCA_025400095.1 Phenganax marumi | reverse complement strand
ACAGGGAAACATTTGAGGAAACATGGCGAATCACAAATGTTTCCGCAACAATGTTTCCTAGTTTGCCCAGGGCTTAAGAGACAGAAACGACAACTTCGCCGCCATCTTTGAAGCGAAATTGAAGGCCGCCATTGCACGTCAGGGGTTAACAAAGCACTCCTCTTTTGTGTGGTACTTCCTCTTACTTTAAATTAGGAATTGAATGAAAACGAAGTTGAAAGAGCTTTAACCTAACGTAATGCTTTATAAAAAAGCAATTTTAAAGGTGCCAATGACGTGCAGGCATATTTTTTAAAGCGCTGAATGTTGAGAACTACCCAATGACCCAAGTTTTAAGTTTTAGCATTGTATTCTTCTTCCAAAAATTAGCATGTTCTTGTTTTTTTTTGCTCAAAAACAAGCTTTTCACGTGGAGTGGTTTTGATATACTTTAAAGAACCATATGAATTTTATATTTAGCTCAAACCGGCGATTCGCATATATGCGTTTGGTCAATAAAGAACCTTTGTAGCAGATTAATAGTGTTTTTCCGTGAGCTGTAGAATTCACTACCGTTTTTGTCTCAAAAAAATCCTGGAAAAGTAATAATTAAAAATGCCGTATTAGTAAAGTGACACATTTATTCATCGTAGGCTGTTTACAACGCTTCGTTTTATTTTTCTTAATGAAATACTAGATATTCTGTATTTTAATAATTGAAAATACTTGTTTTGAATGTGTAGAAAGCTTTAAAATCGTCCAGCAAAACCAAAACTTTACGCAAAACTAAAGTAAAGCAGCAATGACACTAGATCGGACTTGCGTCGTCGCGACATCGAATGTAACTGTTTTCCGGCCGTATTAATTACTCTTAGCACACCTTCTGTTCACAGTTTTCGTTACAAGTTTGTTATATTGTTGAGCGCTCAAATTTGTCTTAAAATGGTTGAATCAAAATTCACAACGACGCAAATCTGGTACAGAGTAATCGCCACCTGATGTGGAGTATTGATTGGGTGCTTGTAACCCCTGTTGGCTTCCTTTTGTACAGTGCGCGATGAGTTAAGTGACGCCAATTTTTACTGCGTAAAGGCCCAGACACATCGGACGCGATTCGGCAACGCGACGCGATTTTTCATATTTTAAGAGCGAATACATCTATCCATGGAAGAAAACTTTAAAAAAAATTTGGACTAAATAACTAAAAATATGAAATCGCCTTTGAATATCTGGAAAATCTCAACTAGAATCAAAGCTACCAGTCAGTGAAAGTCGAAAGATCGCGTCGCTTCGCCGGATCGCGTCCGGTGTGCCTGGGCCTTAAAAGCAGAAGCAACGACATCCAGCGCGATATAAACATTTTATTTTAAGACCCAGTATGTTTTTTGTACTTATTTTTGCCCTAAAATTATTCCGTAACCATATTATACAAAAGCAGTTGTTGTGAGCGTCTGAAAAATCTACATCTAGCTAATTCACCTAGTTTTTGAAAAACCATAAAAGCAGTTAATTTTGATCGGGAAGTCAGCTGAAGAGCTAAGTGAACATGTTTTCTTTTGGAGTAGTATTTTACTTGCGGTAATAGTATTTTAGTGTTTTAGATTGAAAAGTGTGTCGGGCATTTGAATAGTGTGCATGAAGAAACTCTATACGCTGGTGTGCAACTTTGCGTGTGCTTTGTGCGACGCGTAATAGGGCAACAAAACCGGTCCGAACCGGATTTTCGTAATATAAATTAAAGTTGTCGAGTACGCAAAAGAACACCGTTTACAGCTTTCAGAAAGAGAACATTTTGCCTCAAAAGACCTGCGTTGAACAGACTATACGTCATGCAGTGTGGGAAATAAATAAATTTTATCAAGATATTTTTGTTTTGATATGGATTTAGCTACGAAAACTAGGAAATGTCAAACCATGACAGACTAAAGCTTTTGAAAGCGAGTTTAACTAAATCTTTGCGATTATTGCAGGTGTAGTACTGTTACCAAAAATTCCAAACAGTTCTTTCAGGGGCTGGTTGTTCGAAAGTTGGATAGTGCTATCCATTGGATAGTGAATTTTTCAACGTTCGTAAAATCAGATAGAAAATAACGAAACTTCCATTTTGGTCAGCGATATAAATATTAGAGACTTTAATCCGAAGATATCAACCGTAATTTCATGTTCTAACGATCAATGGAAAATTTCAGGAATGCTACCAGTGGCGTAACCAAAGGGGTAATGAGGGGGTCCGGACCCCCCTCACTTTTTGTAAATATGAATTGTGCAATTCTTTCAAAAGTGGGAAGAAACTGGGGGGGGGGGTGCAAGTTGCGCATATTTCATGTATATTTGGCACTTAAGTGCCCCCCCCCCACTTGTATGAGGCTGGCTCCGCGCCTGAATGCCACAAAAAACAACAACACACTGTTCAGTGGATAGCTTTATTCACAGCATTATCCACTTTTCGAACAACCAACCACAAAACTATATAGAAATCACTCACCATCACCTCCAGGTCATTCATTCACACGTTTTTCACGTCAGTCTTACCGTTGAAAAACGTATAGTGAATGTCTGCCAACCGATTCTGTTGGTTTATGGGGGCTGTACGTTCGACATTTCTGTCATTTTATTAATTACACAATTAATCAAAATATTGATCCAATGTACCTAACGTAAAAATACTGACCCATGCGTGAGAATATATAGATGTCAAGCCCTTTCATTGATATTCCTGTTATCAGTCATGCCTTGCTCTCAAGTTTTTATGCATGCTGCACATCAATGAAGCTATGCAGATTTGCACATTATTGCAGATACAATGATTCTTACTAAAGATGATTAGTTCCATGAATAATTACGTGTTATCTACGATACTTCCACACAACAGAAACTAGAAAACTGAGTTATTTGTTTGGTATAAGTGAAATGTACAATTATTCAGGTTGGACTGTGATACTCTCGGCGTCATCTTTTCTCTCCTGCGGACTAGTCGCGCGCTCAGCTGTTCTGGGCGGTGGCGAAGGGCTAGTAAGTTTATTACTCTCTTGTGCTTCAATGTTTTTTACATTATCAATATGCTTCGAAATGCCAATATTCTTCTCGTCAAACGGTTGTGAAACTGGTGATGAAGGTTTCTCTATACTTCGTTTGCTTGCACTTTGTGGTGGTGGCGTGTCAACGGTCAGAATCTCCGCTCCGCCTTTGCATTCTACTCTCTCGCGCGAGCTTGGTAGTTTAGGCTTTCGTTTCTCTTTTGAATCCCAAGTACCAACAAACCCTCCCCAAGGACATTTTTGGGAACGTTTTACGCCACTCAATAGATGTCCTCTGTCGTCGGCAATGGGCTCTGTGTAGCCTTCAAGACGCGACGGACGCTGTCATTTAAAGAACAAGAACTTGTAACTATCATAGTTCATCAGCAACATCAACTGAGCCCCCGTTCATACCATACCGGATTAGTATGGTCACGAGGTCAAGTTCAACCATTCAAAGGCCCGGACTGGCAATGTTTCTGTGATCAAAGTAGAAATTTTTCGCCGGGAAATTCTGTGTTCTGAAGAATTTTTAAGAAATATCAGAGTGAAGTAGTTCATTGTTGTGCACTGTATTAGTTCCCTTAAATGTTTTTAGCAAATCCTTCAAAACTTAGGATTTACCGGTTTGAAATTCCCACTTTGATCACAGAAACTTTGCCAGTGTAAACCGGGCCTAACGCAGAACAAAATAACAACATTTTGAGAACGAAATTGGCGAAGAGATTGGAGCATTGAGCACAGGAAAAATGACTGGTCCTTATACAGGGAAGTGCGTTCAATTTCCAAGCTGCACACAGTCTCAATACAACAAAGGGCAAAGACTACCGAAAATACTAATGGTTATGCATGATCCGTCTTCAAATCTTCAACTGCATCCTAGCGAAACGTCGCGCTTGTCTTAGCTTCGTGAGCAGTCAAATTGTATACACCACTACGCGTGTTCCGCCATCTTACTTTTTAAATGAAATCACGCATCGCGGTATTTAGTTGCCACCACTCGGAGCGACTTCAAGCAAACAAAAATATATCCTTTTTTCGTGAAAATATTGTTATAAACTATCAAGGAACTTTCTAAGGGCAAGCCCTGCACTGATGTAGATACAATGACGTCATCCAACAGTTGTTACACAACATACTAACGTAAGGCTTATGCAGAGTTATGGTCAAGAATAATAAAGCAATTTATGACTGTAATCTTAAAACGTCAAAATTTAAATATCCTAACGACAAATCCTTTCCTTCTTTGCATTTCCGTAAAAGCCCTGCAGTTTTATACAAAACATTTAGCCGATTACGCAGTACCGTCAATAAGCAATCCAGCCAGAGGCAACAACAAGCTGAACTGATGGTGAATCGTAAAAACGAAAATGTTGCTTTGAATCTACAGCATTCCATTTTCTTCAGTTAAGAATGCGATGGCGGGATATAAATTTTACGGCGCTTCTTAACGTAAAAAGGCCTCATGTATTTAAAAACAAGCTTTGAGAACATCGACGTCGGCTAGTAAGCACGGCATACATCTGGGGTGGTAAACTCAGTGATTTGGCCAATATAAAAGTGACATCAGATGGAGGAATTGTACAGAAGCTGCAGTACGCCAGTTCCAGTTTTTTGTGCGTAAAAACCATGCTGTAACAACAAAAACAACGCAACTCTCATGTATAATTGTGTTGTTTATATGTTCAAAATATGTTGAAAATTGAACCACTATTCTGATAAAACATACAGATCAAATTGGAGGAAAAAGCAGTCGAATTTATGAGCTGAATCACCAAAACTTAAGAGATAAATATCACATTAAGCAATTTAATTCCCACCAACGTCGATTCATAGCAAATTGTTATATCAGAAGTGCACGAAGCCCACAACACTTTTTTTATAAGAGCCATTTCGCCAAATTTACAATCTTTTTTGACGATATTTGTTGCAGTAATTTTTGTGCGAAGTGTCGAAAAGCGACCTACAAAACAAGTGTTTTTAAGTCCCGTTGCAAACGTCGCACTACTGCCGTGTCGAATGCATTAAAAACAATAGATAATCAGCTGAAAATCCTCATTATCGCTTGTTTTTAATGCATTCGACACGGCAGTAGTGTGACGTTTGAAATGGGACTTAATTTTCTGCACTGGAGACTGATATGGACATATGCATTATAGCTATAGACTAAATTTTGAATTAGAAAAAAGCAGCGAGTCCATCGCCACAGCTGGAAATAGCATCTTAAATTAGTATAATCGCACAGTTTGATTGCGAAATTTTGAAATATGCGAAAAATACAGCCGAGCGAATTTTGCCAAATTTGTACTATTCTTGTTTTACACGCGCGGAAGATGCGTGGTACCATTTACGGCTCAAAAATGGCAACAATTTCCGCATATTAACAAAAATATACAAAATTTAAAAACTTCGCAAGGCTATATTTTCCACATTGTACAACGTTTCGCAACCAAACTTTGCAGTTTTACTAAATTTAAGATGCTCTTTCGGAGATCACCGTTCTTTTTGCGTGGATCAAAACTTAGTTTGCCCACTGACGTAATTTCAGCCACCTTTGGCTTCGCTTTTTCTTGCTAGTTTCTACTTCTGATGTATATTTTAACTTCTCTGTGGATCCCTGACGTAGGAAACATAACTAAAATAGCTATCCACTTGGCTGCTGTACAGTGCGATAGACTTTCGCAGCATATAAGTTATCAATATTTAAGTTTTTTCATGCACTATTAACGATTTCACAAGTTATTTGTAAGTGTCGCGCCGCGCCACCATTTAAAGGTGTGAATGGTTCTTTCAGAGTAGAAGCGTCAAAAAACTGTTTCAAGCCAAATTTATCCGTGCGAAACATTTCAACACGACATGCACGCGAATTAGGCAAGCATGCAACGGCCCCAAGCGATATCATATAGAAAGCTGTTAACTTATATCAACACCATCCATCTCTTTTGATTCGGTTTCTCCACGAAGTGTTACTAATGAACGCGGTTTTAGACCTTTGGGTTTCCGTGGAATTTATTATGTAATAAAAAAGGTATTATTCTAAAGAATTTCCAGTTTTTTGACATCTGAAGAAAGCCTAACTTAGTTTAATTTTTAGATGCAGCAATAATTTTTTTATCCTAGTTGGTGCTTCAGGTGTGTTGTATGCGAGTCGAGCGTTTTTTTTTCCCGAAGAGAATTTACGTGAGACTGGCGACGTTAATCAACAAATTTGACGGAAGTTCGATAGAAATTCGACAACTATACATTCTAAAACAAGAGTAAGTGAGTAAAAGAGCCACAAAGCGGAGTTTTAGACGTCCAATTTTGTCAAACTTCCATCCCATTTGTCAGGTCACCCAATTTTACGCGAATGGCCTTATTCCAAGAAAATTCAACTTCAAACACCAATACCAAGACCAAAGAACATATACAATATACGGTAAATACTCCCAAAAAGTCCCCCCTTGGGAATTACTCTTTTGTCTTTAAAGTTTAAACGTACGTTGTTATGCCTCTTGGAATATAAAATAGCTTCTAAAACGAATAGAATCACACAAAAATATCAAATTAAATTCCCGGAGGTACAATAACACATGTCAGTTAACAACAAAAGAGTGTTTCGAAAGGGGAAGTTTTGTTGGACACACTGCAGAATATTGCTGTTTTTAGACATCAAAATATGTTGGAATAAGACATTTCACATTTAATTTCACGAGAAAACTCGACGCTTTCATGCGAAACAGGCCTGAAATATCGCTTAAATAGGCTAATGCTGAAAGTGCTTTGTTCTGTATTGCTTTCATTGTCTAGCCATTTTGTATGGCACACCCATTTCTTATGAAACCACAAAGTGCCTATCCGTCAGCAGTTCAATATTGGCAACAATGAGTCTAATTTGGCTGGTATTGAAAAACAAACAACTCAAATTAATGCTCAATGTCGATGACCATCATTACAAATCAGTGTAAACTATTTAACGCCTGTTCACAAGTCTCGATTTACGCAACAATTGCGTGTTGTCAAGGATGTAATTCAGGAAGCAACGCATAATCAGAAACAAATGGCTGTCATTTTGGTGCCTGTATGTTTCGCTGAAAATTTTGATGACTGTATTAAAGGTTGGAATTTTGAAAAGCTATTTTCGTGTTGCTTTGTGCATAATATGGTCTGGTAAAGATAGTAATATAAAGCAGTGATGAAAAGTATGTAAGTTACATTTGGCTAGATCAAAGAGTAATTGGTGCATCGGCATCCCTCGTTGCATTCCACTGTCGCGTGTCCCCAAACGTAAGCCTGTTTGTTTTCCAGTAGCGATATTTTACGCGCGAAGCGACTTTTTGTACATCGTTCAAATTGAAAAATTGATAAAAAACTGAATATAGTTTCAGCTGAAAGTTCATTGACAAAGAAAATAAGTCGCTTTGCGCGAATAAAAACGATAGTGGAGGACAGGCTTAAAAGTCTAAATCCTTTGAAATATTGTAGCTACTATTTAACATACTTCGACAGATACACACGTATTGATTCATCTAGAGCACTAAATAGTAAACATTTCATTTCGTGATTATTCATGAACGGATTTTTATTTCAATTTAACGTTTTACGTACGTGCATGGGCGTATGAAAAACGTGACAGTAGAGAGCAGTTTCGGATGCTAGCCCTTCATTTCACGACGCTAGTCTCGCCAAATACGTTGCTTTCCACGAAGGGCGTCGTACTTAACTTAGTTAGAAGTAGAAAAAATTCCAAACGCCGGCAATACCGACTTCCAACTTTTTATTCATCTAGTAATTTAATACGTTTCAAGGCAGCAAACATTCATGACAAAAGTACCACTACTGATAGATGACGAATGCAAGCATAAGAGATATAGTTTAATTTTCAAAGTTTAATAGAATATCAAAGTAATATTTAGTAAATGACTGCGCATTGTACTTTGTTGCTACGCAAACCAATAATAGTGCTAAAATTGCAATGCAAAGTGAACATCACGAAGAGCAATTAACAGCATAGAAAAACATAGTAGCGGAGAAACGCAGTCTTTGAGTGCCTTCTATGGTATTAGTACGCGCAGTAATATTTCACGACTTTTCATACTAAATTCGACAGGTCAAATCCTAGAAGACTTCTAGTTCAAACTTCGAATTTCTTAAGTCACCTCAAAACTCAAAGAATACAAAGACACTGACAAAGTTTCTCGCCTGCTAAATGAGGAAGCGCTGATAAGATCGTTTTCCGGGAACCACATAATCTCATAGTTATTTATAATTACATTTTGGCAAGATCTTATCGCTGATTATGATCATCCATTGGTCATTAAGATGTTGCGATAACCGGCGAGGGAGTGGCATTGATAAGCGAATATTTGCAATTTTTTTCGGATCATCACACTGAGTTGCGTACCTTAGGAGTTTGGAATTTCTTTCGACTCCGATATCAAAACAGTCAATCACAATTTGCCATTCCAGGAAGTAGTCAAGTAATGGGAAAACACCTTTAAACGATGAAAAAATCCACAAACAAACCTCTCCACTCGTGAGAGCAGCTCAAACGTTTGTAGCCATACAACGTTTTGAGTTTAGACTAGTACACTGCGAACAAAAAGCCATCGAATGCGGTAAAAATTACGTTAGATACAGTGATGTTTTTTGGGAACATGCGGTATTCACTAAAACGCTATCACTTAAGCATAGATTTACAGTAATTTTACAAAATTTAAAAGCTCGCGGTGCATAATATATTTATCCAAATGTGTCCCTAGAGGGAACACTAGACTTTGTAGTAAGTCCTGGTACGGATTTTGCAATTTTAACGAAGTCTCTCTACGACTGATGTCGACATGTTGGTCCCAACTTGTTTTTTCCACTCAGGAATACTAAATTACCTCACAACAGAATACAAACGGACAAAAATGTTTTCTTCTGCTAGCTCCAGGCCGGAGCCTGTGGCTTACAGGACAAAGAAAACCGCCGTTCCAGCGTTCCTGCCGATGGTTTTGCTGAGGAAAATCTAACCGCTAGAGTGCTAAACGAAAAATTTGAAGCAATAAGTCAAAAACACTTTCAAAGCACTCGAAATGCTTTAGACCGTAAATTAGAAATTGAAGCATGCACTAGATGGAACCACTTTATGATGAAGCATCATGTGGCATTTTCAAAAAGCTTTTCCCGTACGTAATTTGTTTTACATTTTTGCATAAACAGTAATGGATAATTATAACTTTTTGAGGTTCAAAGAAAACACCGCATGATTATTCATCACGCACCCTCCAAGTTAGGTTAGGCCTAGTTTAGACGTCGCACTTCTGTCGAATAAAATGCAATTCAAACAACAGATAATGAGATGACTACCTCATCATCATCTCATTATCTATTGTTTGAATTGCATGTGACTCGACAGAAGTGCAACGTCTAAACTAGGCCTTGTTCAGTAATGAATGCGCGTTTCCAGCAATACAAATGCAAAATTTCGCTGTAAGCTATGACGCGTGTTGACGCATATAATATTCCCTCAATAAGGTCAGGGATTCTACATATTGTAATGAATTACAATATATGAAAGCCAGGCCTTTCTTAATTGAAAGAATTTCTGAATAGATTTTTTCTACCGAAAAACTTCATCTTCATTGATCGATTGACCGCTCGGTATTGGTGAAAGTTCCAGAAATAGAATACAGGAAGCAGTGCAAAAAAGTTTTTTTCGTTAAAAAATGTAGAAGTTCCGCTTTGAACTTACAAGACACGTCATGACTTAACATTTCCGTGCTTCCGCCGTGTTAAGTATTGGCTACAAATCAAAGCTCATTGATTGGCCCCAGAAAAAAGACTAACCAATCAAATTACTCCATCTACACACACTGTGGTCTCGTCATTTGTCACAAACATTGTTGCAATGTAGAAGCACACTCTGCTGGCTATAGCTACTTTGCAGGTTTTAACGCTGTTCTCCCACGAACAATTAAAATATTGATTGCCTTTCACGACTGACGTAAAAAGCACTTAAATTACTCAATCTTTTACCGGTTACCTCTTGACCAACTAGGAAGTGGTTAGAAAATGAAGTTTGCAAATTTTCGCCGAAAACAAAAAGTATTTTGGCTTCTTCGCCAGCGCAGACACAATGTCTAAGCAATAAAATTTTCAAGGAAGCCGGCGCACGCGAACAATCGTAAACGCCTTTTTCTTTGAGAAATTTGGTAACAATTTCGGTGACTCTAGAGTTAAAAAAAATACCATGACATGCTAAAATTCGAGCGTGTTAAAAACCTGCGGCCTTTCGTGGGCTTCCCGTGGGAGCATGCGTGGAATGCACGCGAAATTCTGCGGGAAAACGAGCGGGCAAAAATGCAAACACAATTTACCATGATAAACAAATGACGGCTCGTCGATATGTTAGCAGACAAAACGCTACAAAAAAGATGCTGCCCTGATAAACACTTGTCAACCGTCACTTGAAATTATTTAGGACCGCAGAGGATTCTGGTAATATTGATCTGCCGCCATCTTTATTTAAAGAGTGGATTTAAGATAAAGCACTAAGTGTATTTTGCTTTTTTTAGTTTTTTAACTTTTTTTAATAGTTTCTTAATATTCTCACTGATTGATCAACACTTTTTACTTTAACTACAACCAGTCAGCATGATTAACATCTTAATACAATGCCATCTTTAAGTTTGTCACCACTACAAAAGTAGTGTTTTATAACTAGCTAAATACGCACGACTTGGTTTCAAACCAACGTTTCGGGCTGAATTGCAGAACTGTTGGCATATATTTAACTACATGTCCCCCCTAACACGCATTTTATCAAACCAAAAATTTGACATTATAGCTTGCTTGCGTGACCTCATAGGTAAACGTCATTTTGTTGTTGATTAGTAAAAACCCCATGTTTTAGAGACATTTTAGTAGAATAGTGGAATACAGTTTATCAAAAACTCCTCAAGTTTTACTTTTTTAATCTGACGAGACCAACGAATAATTTATTTCGTCAAGTTCTGTCGGTGAGATGAGCGCACTCAGCGAAGCCAAACGTGACAAATACTCGTATGTTCGTGACCGGATAACACTTCTTATAGACATCTTGTCGCCACAGGAAAAGTTGCTAGTTTATGAGAATCTTTTGACTTACAATGCTAAAACTAGATGATTCAGAAATTTTGAAATTTTCCACTCACCTAGACTAATGCACCAATACAAATTTCAACGAGTTCAGTAATTCAACAACAAAACGTGTAAAAAACACGCGAACAACAGTCGAGTGGCCAGCGCAAAACTGAAACTGACGGGAGATAGAAAACATGCATGCACGTGCTTATATCACGTGTTACTTGTAGCTACGACATGTTTAAAAAAACAAACGGATCGTACTTTATAAATGAACTTCCAACTAATTTCATTGTTTTCAAATTAGTAACACAGCAATTGTAATATGTGAAAATATCAAAAGTTTTTCGCTAGAAATTTTTGAAAATGCGTCTTAAGGCCTATCTAGACGATGCGATTTTTGCTTATGATTGTTGCATGCAACTTGCTGACGCCGTCCCTGCGACTTTGTGCCGTCTAGATAGACGGCACAATTTCATATTCTTCATTCTCAAAAACATAACCTTCTGTCTTCTTCTTTATTGACTTTGTTTTGGTCGCACTTTGCACAAGAGGCGCACAAATTTCGCTCTCTCTCATTTCACGGTTGATTTCGGCCATTTTGAATTATTTTTTCATCAAAACTGTGCGAAAGTCGCAGGATTTTAAAACAAGTAAATTTTTACGACTTTTTGGCGTTGGACACCACTGTCGTACGCAACTTGTAGGGCTATCTACACGGCACGATTCGTGTCGCAGAGATGGCGTCAGCAAGTTGCAGGCAAAAATCGTAAGCAAAAATCGCATCGTCTAGATGGGCCTTTAATGACCTAAAAGCCTTTGCCTTCATATTTGCCCATACGAAATGCCGCTCAATCGAATATGCAATGCATGATATGCATCAAACTAATATAAAGTTCATGCATACATTAGGCTTCGTCTTTTTAGACACTCTATATGGCTAAAAGATATTGAGTAAGTGTAACAGTAACAACACTTGCGCGTGCGACGACAAAACATTTTTTATATTGAACCTAGAGAAACAGTTGCACGAGGAAGTCGTTTCACTATCTTTTCGTCTCAAAAAGTTAATTACTTTTTCGTAATATTGTGTTTATTTGCGTAAAATTCGCATTCGTCAAGGTTGAGAACGAAAATGCTGCTGTATTAAGATTAGGCTCCCTTTAACCCATCTTGTGATAACAACACCCATTTTACTTTGGTAAACTCAACAAAATCAGAATCACCTAAATCTCGCATTTTTATAGTAATGTTAATTCAGTTAAAGTAAACACTAATTTTCCATGATCGTTTTACACCCGACGAATATCCTTTATCCATACATGAAGCACCAATAGCTACAGGAGACAGTCTTAGGTTAAATTTCTTACTATATTTCACTAAAATATGTATAGACAATATCTCTGCACTTCGAGAAAGCTTTTTGATCTCTTTTAGGCACATCAGAATCTTATGCACTTCTGATATAGCTACAAAACATGACTAGGTGTTTTACCGAAACCGCAGCCCAGAACTTGGAAGTTTAGGCATAATGCCTCAAGTTTAAACCACAGAAATCACACCTAATAGATCGTAACTTATCTTATTGTGTCTGGCGTGTTGTTTTCTGAGTCTGCGTCAACTGCAACTCGTCTGTGAATCTGAAAAATAAGAGTAGAGATCATTCATACACAGACCTCATTGAATCAGTTGACTTATGATGCACCCAGCAGAATATTTACCGAGTTTCTCATGTATTTTTCGAGGGCGGGGAAAATGCGAGAAACGAGCAAAACGCTCGGCAGGATCACGTGCTAACCTGTTCAATATTTTTTTTAAATATATGACGGTATTATCCACGCAGGTGTTATCATGCGTTGATACCGTTTCAGTGAGAGATGTTAGCACTGAGGTGTCTATGTTAAACTAGAAAACTGGCTCAAGCTTTAAGTGAGGATAAGTGTCACCAAAAAAATGCCGGATTTTTACCAAAAATAACACCTTTTAGTTTATAGTTCTCATGGTATCGACCACTGATCAAGGCTCAATCTGCGCCCGCTAAAATATTCACCCTCCCCAAAAAAACCTCTTAAATGCAGGGGGTGAATACTGAAATGAGCAAAAACTATTTCCCCCTTAAATTAGGCGTATATTCTTTATAACAAAAACTTTGATTTTTTGTTGTTTTCGCTCGGAGAAAGTGGAAAAGTAGACATTGTACTGGAGGAAAACCTCGTTTAAAAGAAGGTTTCATGGTAAGAAGTTAATATCTTCAAGTTTTCTACCAAAAAATCGTAGAAATTTGACTAAAATTTTATGTAAACTTAATTAGTCTTTCTTTTTTCAGCTAGTTCGTCTGCTATCCCAAGCAAGTAGGTCATAATCACCGAATACGTATGATAATCTAGCGGATGGCTCTTAGCCAATTAAACCCGATGCATCAACACTATGTTTTTAAAGGCACAATAAATTAAAAACTCCTACCGCAGAAGAAATATCCAGCCACTGCATGGCTTTCCTGATTTTATCGTTCTCGCTGGGCATGTTATCGAGATTCCAGTAAGTGAACTTAGAGAACGTTTGACGCACTTTGAAACGTCGATCCTGAAAAACAAGAGGTGCATCGAAAGTGAATGAATCTCATTAATAGCTATGAACAAATTGAATCAAGAATACTAGAGTTATTGTTCAAGAAGAATACGTATGAAACTCGTAAAATACTCGGCCGGTTTATACGTCAACTCATTGAATAACCAGCGTGTATTTACAACAGTGTAAAGCCTCTTTCACCCTACCTCTTCCTCAGTTACAGGTTTACGGTCTTCTGTTACAACATAACCTGAAAAACAATTTTTTCAAGTAAAACTTATTTTGTATCACCTGCGCCACAAATAGTGAAACACAAGCATCGACTGCCATGTACATACCCTGGTAGAAATCCTAAGCAGGATCCTGTAGGATCCTACAGGATCATGTGGGATCCTACTAGGATCTTTCTGGGGTCCTACTTAGGATTTCTACCCGGTATAGAGAGAATAATATACATAGATGTGTGGATATACGGAATTTATTTCGAGTGTTGAGAAAGATATCTCACTCGTTCGCTGCGATGACTCGCTTGATACCTTTCTCCACACTCGAATTAAATTCCAGATTTCCAAGGATCCATGTATATATTTTTGTTTTTATTATATAATAAAAAAACCCGAATACAAACGAGTGATTTAACAAAATTTCATTTTGAACGTTCAGAAATTTCCCGCCACGGCAATTAATCTTGCTCGCTGATTGGTTGGTTAAAATAGGATAATCACATGTGTGTGATAATCATAAATATCAGCACATGTGTGACTATCACTTTTAAACAATGACTGATTCGCTCATAAAACACCGTGTGTTATACATGGTATTACATAATAAAGTGCAATAGACAGCTGTAACACTTCAATACATTATCGTGAGTTAAGTGGCTTTTTTGACCACATGGCACCAAAAACAAATTATAAATTTTACTCATGTAGCTTTGCAAATAGATTTTTCCATTGCACAATAGTTTTCTACTAAATTCATCCACTCAAAATTTAATATAAGCATCAGTTTGTGGATACACTACATATATATATTATTGCAAAGCTTGTAAAAAGCTTGTATTTATTATAAAGCTTGCAAAGTTTATATTTATTATTGCAAAGTGGTGTATTCACAAGCTGATGCTTATATTGTTGTTTGCACCATGCAAAATTATAAAAATCTTCTCACTCAAAATTTATCGTAGTAAAGCTTGAGTAATTTAAAAAACTTAGTTTCTACAATTTGAGTAATTCAGTATAATTCGTCTTGTTGAATACAGCATTTGCCTTCTTCAGTTTATGAAAATATTCTTAAAATTGATACGATTACCACTGATAAACATCTACAGATTTGTTTAATAGTATGAAATAGTACAAGTTTATAAGATTAAGACTTTAACTAAATATATATAACTTATTTATCGGACAATGAAGTGCACCTGACCTCAATATTTTCATCATATTGTCTGAAACATTTTTCAAAATGAGAATGTGACTTCTTTGGTAGATTCTGACTGCTTTGCATTTGTGCCAAGATATTTCAGTTTGTTGGATATGGAAATGTTCTGAGTTCAAGTCATTTATGGTAGGTGGACTCTCATAGCATAGATTGCTCATTTTTAAGACTCACATCCCAAATGAACACAATAGGCCTGCCATTTCTATATCAGGTTTTTACAAATGGCAGAGTGAGTCAAATTCTGCACATTCACATGTTAGAAAAACTCAAATTTCTTAACACTGAGGCCAAAAAAACAAATGCCTGTAAAGGCAGTTATCGAATTTTAAAAGTTCTTTCAACGAATGTAATAAACAATTTTGAGGTCAGGGGCTCTTTAAATGATTTTGCTTTCCTGTAATTAATATTGACAGTTCTGAATTGACCTTCTACTGCAGTGAAAACAAACAAAAACATCAGTGAAAACATTGTCAAACAAAGCAAATCCAAACATTATTTGCTCTATTAAACACGGGTTGCGTTGAAGTAATACCGAAACAAGAATATGTGACGTCAACCCAGAACACAAAATATGCATGGTACATCACTGTTGCCTACCGCAGTATTCTGAAGGTAAGTTGATGGTTTCACCCTGAAGTGGTCGACCTCGAAATGAAACTGAAAGAAAGTTTATGTGACAGATTCAAGTTGAGCAGGAGATCAGTAAGTATGCGCACCTTGACACCTACTGTACAATATGTTGACCAACTGAGTTCAACCCCCCCCGGAAATTGAGCAATTTTATTATAACCCGCAAGTAAAAAATATTTTTGACGGGAGGGGTTAGCTTAACAACTGAGGAGGGTTCAATTAAACATTCCTCAGCATATCAAGCTGTAGATCAGCTGACAAACTAATTTCGTCAAATTCGAAATACCATTTTGCTTTCCTTTGCAGCCTTCATCTTTGATAGAACATTGAAAGTATTCAGCAACTTTCGCCTCGCCGTTATGATGTATTTTGCAGGACATCAAATGCATATTCGACACTTCACTGGCACTTTCTACACCGCTTGAAGAAAGCTTGATTGTGGGGCTACTTGAACACATTTTTCAAAAGTAAAAACTTTAAGATTATATTTGCTATCGATCGAAAAGTTCTCGTGGATAGCAAAGATTAATAATAACGCAAAATTAAACATTGGCGCCAAACGCGGCCAACAAGCGGGTATTTATAAAATTTCATACTTCAGATGTTCCTCTCGGAATTTTCTCGTACACATTCGGAAAGGATGGTTGCTCTTCGTTACGCACCATCTATAAATAGCAACATGTTTTGCGCTCGAATAATTAACTTCGTTGGGTATTTTATAGGTATTTTACAGCCATTTTGATAGCAATGTTGCATTATTGAGCGGTACAACAACCGGTTTGACTGGAATAAGTAATGCGTTATATTTCTTTGATAAGGACTTTTCATTGTGAAACGCAAATCGTTACATTTACATCAGCTTGCTAAAATCATCTTTCGTACAATGTGCGAAAGACTATCGAACAGAGACCTTTGCTTTGAAATATTTTCCCGAAGGACATTTCACTCAAAAAATCTCGTACAAAAAGTCCGCACTGCGAAAAGACGTAAAAAGTCCAAAAATTCTAGGAAAATCCTTGAAAGTTCCAACAACTCCAGGAAAATCCAAACAATATCACAAACGTCCAACGAAAACCTGAGGAATCCAGCATTTTGAAAAAACAAAAACCCGAGGAAAAGTCCAAAGTGTCTCGCCCAAAACTAGGAATATTCGCTGGGAAAATCCACGGAATTTTGAAAGTCCGAAAATCTCGTACACTTTGTTTGGAGTGAAATGTCCCTCGCATTTTCCCAGTACCCTTCGTTGGTGCAGTGTCAGAATAATAAATGTACTGCAATTCGTCTATCTCAAACGAATGTTCCTGCAATTTCCACTCTGCTTACAAACGCTGCATACAAAGTTACAAATGCTGTTCTATAATTCCTAATTATCCCTAATTATCCTTAAACTCCGCAGCACGCTTATCCACGAATGCACTCATTCCCTCTTTGCGATCATCCTAAATACGACAACAAAAACCTCTTGTACACAAAAGAACTACACAGCAGGGATAAAAGCTTATAAACAGTAATACTTTGGAAAATCTGGATTGCACGAAGGTTTTATTAAACAATTCAAGCAAATATGCAGCTGAAACCAGTCGAAAAATCAGCACAATAAAAAACTTACGGTGGCGAATGTGGCGTAGAATATTTTCTTTTCAAAATGGATGCCTTCCGCCAAAGTTGTTTCATAAGCTAAAAGTAACATGATGTGACAATAACACATCTACTTCTAAAAACATCTAAGGCTACGTTTTCAGGAGACGGATTGTACATATAGTCACGACACCAAATTCAACCATTTCCGTCTTTCCTCTTGAAATTTCTTGTATTAAAAGTATTCGTTCTACTCTGCTCTATCATTGAAGTCTTAGGCTCAAAACTCGTCTTTAAATGGGAGAATTCGATATCGTAACTTCGAGGAACTGGCGGAACCGGTCTCGAGCAACTAACCTACGTACGTAGGCCAAAAAAGAATCTAAAATTTTGAGATGAAATATATTGAACAATCTACTGATATTGGGAAGAAGTGTGGACTTCAAAAAAGTGAGTCTTGACTGCAAATCATTTCCAGGGTCTTTATCAGTATAACTGTCAAGCAGTGTGGATTATAACGGTCGGCAATCGGCTATTTGCCGATCAAAATCACCAAATGGCCGATCAATTTCACTG
>JAODVM010055332.1:0-17877 GCA_025400095.1 Phenganax marumi | reverse complement strand
TTACTAATCCCTTGTGCGCGCCAGTGTTTTACTATAGGTCGTATTAATTTTGTAAATATATATGGAGCGGATGTCAGCCCGAAAGGTAGTACAGTAAACATGAAATAACTGGGTTTCTGCCCATCCATTGTCCAACTAAATCCCAAATAAGGCTGATGTTCTGTAAAGATGTCTAGATGATGGTATCCACTTTTTAAGTCAAATTTTGTAAACTAGGTGTCTTTATCAAAGAATTGGATGGCTGTTCTCCAGTCGTCAAATTTTATAGATTGTTTATAAACATAACTGTTCACGTAACGAAAGTCAAAAATAAGACGTTTCTTTCCCTCTGGTTGGATGGACACAGACAAAAGACTACACACCTGTAAAACAGGACGCTGTACCTGCACGATTCTCTCTGATGACAGTAAGTCCGATATGGAGTCAATAACGAACTGCGAGTTGTTCACAGCTGAGTTTACCTTTAACTGTAGGTATACGTAGACTGCTAGTTATTTTGGTAGTAGACTTGGCCAGTTCACATGCGTCAATAAAATGCTTTACCGGAAACAAATCATGGTGAACATCTTGTAATATATCTACATCATCCGGTTCCTGCTCACACCGACCACCTCACAGAGCAGGCTGGGTGGGCGTGGCTGCAAGCTTCTATGGGAATCCTGAAGTTCGCTGCTGTACTGGCCTTGAAAATCCAAATCCCGCACAGATGTTGCTCCGATGCCCTTTCTTTCCGCATCGGTAGCACATATCTGATGGACTTGGGATTCTACGCCCTAAAATAACAGTATTCACAGCGGCAGAAGGAATAACACAAAACACAAACAAAAACGAAATAGGAATTTTAAAACACGCCTAAATTATGCCTTTTCTCTGCTACGTAGCGCTTGACGTGATGGCGAGGACGCTGTTTCCCCTGTATTTATACCTCATATCATGCAAATGCGCTATAGCAATTTGCATGCTGTCATGCATGCTTCGTTTCCATACAAAGGAAAATACCGTTTCCTTCTACCTCGCTACGCTCGTCCGAAGGAAAATCATTTTCCTTTTCCTGTCACTACACATTAAATAAATATTGATGGCAGGCTACGTGCAAGCACTCGCCTCCCGCTGAACTTCAAAGAAATGGCAAAAATACCTCGAAAAAACAGCTTAACATCAGCACAGCGTGTAGAATGTACATAATTTGCTTGTCTTGCTTTGTCCTTCTTAATAGCATTGTTTCTGCGTTTTTTTTAAGTGCAGATTCTTGGGCTTTCTTTATTCTTTTATCGTCGTCCGAATCACTTTCTAATTCTTTGGCCTCGTATTCTTTAACGGCTAACCGGCCAGCTTCGCTTTTATCGGCTAACTATATCTTCTTTTGCCTCTGAAGTATGAGCTTCTCAGCTTCTTCTATTTTGGTCAGTGCTGAATCTGTATCTTGGTTTCTAACCAACGCCACTGATTCATCAAGGAAATCATGCACCTTGGCATTGAAGAGGACCTGGTCCTTATTGCCAGGAAATTTTAAGGCGCGACCTTCTGGTTGTCTTTCGAGCTTTTTAGTCTGTGATGAATTGATAACAGATACGCCCGAGGAGAACTGTCGATCTTCCTATCCAGATAAGATTTAAATTGATCGATCAAAGCTGAGGTGATTTCGGCTGAGTTAGGTTACTGCTTCTATGCGTTTTGTTTGACCGAAGACATTTTAAAACAAGCCTAAATTATGCTTTGTCGCTGCTAGGTAGCGCTCGACGTGATGGCAAGGACACTGTCTCCCCTGTATTTATACCTCATATCATGAAAATGCGCTATAGGGATTTGCATGCCATCATGCATGCTTCATATCCATACAAAGGAAAATACCGTTGTAATGATGACATTTAACTAACGAATGATGGCAATAACTAAAACTCTACTCAGGATTCGTGGCATTTGCAAATGATTACAGAGTTCTTGGTGGCCGACTATTCTTTGAGGATGTGATGGTTTAATTTGAATCAGTACGTAGATAAATTCATTATGATCACGTATTAGAAGTATTTGTTGCAGGAATAGCTACTACATGTGATTCTATTTTTATCGTTTGCAGTTGTTGTTGCCCAGCATGAGCAGAAGAAATAAGTTAGACCGATTGAACAACTTTATATTCTCAACGTTTGCTCACACAACTCAATACTTTTGTTCTTCCTCGGGACTTAAATATAACATGCCAAGCATGTCTTAGAATACATCACAGATAAACCTCAGGTAAAGGAGAAATAGATTCTATGAACTTCTTAATGATCGCTTATTGCGGCAGCTAATCATTGCACCTACACAATGAAACAACAAGATCGATCTAGTTCTCACAAATAATCTTAATCAAAATAAAAGTTTAGAAGTTCTTTCACATACTCAAGCAGATTTCATTACTGACCACAAAATCGTTTTTATTAATTTCATAATCAGTAGTAACTTCCTTCTCAAGGTACGACAAATGTGTTCAATCATGAAAAAATTTGATGTTCTACGATCCAGTCTCGACTTTAGACTCGCTGATGATAGACGATTGAGATGTGACATTTGGACAAAGTAAAAACCCTAATAACTGGATACATTTTTAAGGTACATTCCAACAACTAATCAAGTGGAGGAGATCACAATTTTACGCCCGTCTTCCCAATACTTCAAAAATTATTTCAAACAAATTATTTATGGCAGTCCGTTTTTCCACCGTGGGAGACAAAGGCACTTCACGAGTTGGAAATATTATCCACTTGGACAAACATGCAATGTATATATGCATTCTGTTGCATCTGGAAATGAACTGGCGAACAAATTTGTTCTCCTTGTTCGGTTGTATTTTGCAAACTTCAAAAATTGTTATTTATTATTTGATAATTTATAATTTGGTAGAGTGAACAGGGCTAATAACCTTACTAGACATTAAAGACCCGTTTTTGTAGTGGCGTGACTAAAAGAGGGTTAGAGGGAGCGGTCACCGCCCCCCCCCCCACACGACGTATGGCTATACATCAGTCGGTAAATCGTGGTTTCTTGTTGGTAATTTGAATATAAGGCGAGCAAGTTTTCAAAACAATATAGTTTAACTAAATATTGAACTAGAAGTTAGTGCTACAGTCACAACGGGTTAAGTTTTCATGAATCAGATCAGCATTTCAGTTTCCGTGCGCCGGCCGGCGATTTGCGCTGGCGATATGTCTCAATGAATCAAAGTTCTTAGGTACAGAATGTTGGAAAAGTTAGCTATTAAATTGTGTCTGGTTTTATGGTAAATTGTAAATATTGAACAAGGGAACCAACATGAAATATATACCAAACATAACGCATAAGGTTGTCATCAGTTCATCACTATACAAAAGCATTATCACCTCCTTGTGACCACGTCCACTTGTCGGAGAATTTACACCTTGCTCGCCGCTAAGAAATTCTAGTTATACGCCACTGCAGGTGTTTGTTGTGTTCGAAGTATAATTAAGTGATGTGCGTGGTGCAAAACTAATGGACGTAAACTCCAAAGAGTATACGCTTTCTTTAAGGATCATCAAGTATTTAAGATATTTAGTAAGAGCTAGTAGTACTTCATATCAGATCTCAGAGTCAGGAGGGAATCATTATGCCCATCGCATTAAAGCGATTCTCCTCAAAAGACTTGTACGTTGCTAAATCTCACTTTTAAGAAATATATTCAAGGTATTACACAATAGAAATTGAGATCAGTCAGGTAGCGAATTCCTTTGCCAGGTTTTTTAGAAGAGAATGGATTTTCGATGTCCTTCTCGAGCATATAAAACTTTTCTTTCATTATTGTTTGGCTTCAGAGATAGTATCATTTTATATGGAAGAATTTCTATCAACACGAAAACTGGTTTAGCATGCCAGCTGACGCAACGATTTTAAGGTGTTCTTTCAGCAGAAAACAATCACATGCTGCCAGACATTCGATTCCCATTCCATAATACTTCCATTTTGTGAAGTTTTCCACAATTAAAACAAAGAACAAAACAAACTCTGTTTCCAATTCTATACACATATGCAATAGAATCAAAACATAAAGCAGGCAATATTTGACTCGATAATATTTTTGACAAGTGCTTCACCACTTGCTCCTCATGGTTCGAAAGATGGATTCTCCCGGGATTACTAAATCAAACGCACATTAAGCTGCAACTTTGCCTAGCAGAATTAGTTTTGTTAACACCTGGCTGGTCGCCGCTACGACATTTTCTTGGCCATAGTAACTCCAAGTAGCTTTACGATGGCAGCACTTTATACAAATTATAAAATAAAATGTGTAGCCAATGCACTACTTGGTGAAACTATAAAATAAGAAACCTAGACAAAGAGTACGAATTTCGCTCATTCGCTTTCACCTGTATTCTTTCCGGTGTTAAACTATCTAGTCATGATGTTATAACATGTATGACGCATAACGTAACGTAACGTAACGTATAAAGTTTTACAACGTTATAACGTATCTTGTTGTATGGTATGTGAAAGGCAGCAGGCATACATAAGCATTGATACCAACGGGCAAGGGGAAGATAAACAATTGAGAAGTTTCTGTTTTGTCATTTAACTCTGAACCATAGCTTTTCTATTTGGATTATAAAAAGTAGTAAGTTTTGAAATATTTTCTCTAAAAGGTTTTGAAATAGAAGTGAGTTGTTGAGTTATTACAATAGTAGAAAGTCCGAAATGTCTTGCAGAAAATCCTAATTTAATAAGTTCTGAAGTACGTCTTTTTACAAAAGAAGTTGAAGCTATATCATCAAAAATAATAAGAGAATTAGTACCTTTAGCAAATTCTACAACCATTTTCATAAAAGATTCTACATCATCTTGCTCACAACTTATCACGATGAAGTTTTCATCTTTATCATAAGACCAATTTTGATAAGTACTGTTCCATTCATAAGTAGGACAAATAAGAAAAATATAATCAAAATATCCTAAATAATTCTTCTCTAAAAAATCTAACAAATAATAAGTTTTTCCAGAATTAGTCATTCCTACAATAATCATATTAAAAGGATCTCCAAAAATCTCAGGTGTAGTTATGTTTTTTGATTGATTTGAAATTTTATTTAAGACTCCTGTATCTTTTTTGTTTTGTCTTCTATTTGTGATTCTTCTTTCTGACATTCTTCTTTATTATTATTATTTTTTTCACTACTCACATTATTCACAACATGTTTTCCTACGATTAAAGTTCCAGATAATAATCCTACTAAAGGAATATAAGGTGTAATATTCTCTATGATTTGTTTTATATCTTGACGAAAAGGTTCGTTATCAGAAAGTTCTTTTCCTAAATCTGTTGCATTTTCTATAAAGTTTAGATGCTCAAGTAGTTCAGAAAATTTTACTATTGTCATATTTGTGAATAGTTCATTTGTTTTATTCAATTGATCACGCTGATGATTTTGATAAATTTGTATAAGTGTTTTATCAGATGCTTTTTTAATATAAGTTTGAGTGTAATAACCTCCTCCAGGACGTATTAGTTCTTTTGAAGAAGCAAGTTTTAGTAAAGTTTCACGTACATTAATGTCGTCACTCATTTATTATAAAGAAAAAATAGTTTTAGAGAACTTTTTTGAACGAGTTGTGTAAGATTTTGATTTTTGGGTTTTGATATGTATTTCTACTACAGAACTGAGCTTGAACTTTTTTGGTGAAATTTTTTGGTGAACTTTTTTTCTCGAATTTTTTCTCAAATTTTTTTCTCAAATTTTTTCTCGAACTTTTTCTCGAACTTTTTTGGTGAAATTTTTTGTGAACTTTCTTCTCGAATTTTTTCTCCAACTTTTTTCTCGAATTTTTTCTTGAACTTTTTTCTCGAACTTTTTTCTCGAACTTTTTTGGTGAAATTTTTTGTGAACTTTTTTTGTGAAATTTTTCTCGAATTTTTTCTCGAACTTTTTTCTCGAACTTTTTTAGTGAAATTTTTTGTGAACTTTTTTTGTGAAATTTTTTGGCGGCCATTTTGAATATTTAATGAGGGGGCAGAATTGTCAGAAACACACTACTGATAATATATTACCTTCAATGAAGCACATGTTTCTGTGCTTAACAATTCTTTCCCTCCAATACTCGTTTTCTTCCTTGTAATACTGTGAGCAGTTGGATCTGATTGGAGTCGTAGATTCATGGCATCCTATGGATTTGCCCAATGAGAAGCATTTGACTTTAATATGCTTTGGATCTTCAAAGCATCGTTCCCGCAGATCTGCTG
Source organism: Phenganax marumi (assembly GCA_025400095.1). Lineage (NCBI taxonomy): Eukaryota > Metazoa > Cnidaria > Anthozoa > Malacalcyonacea > Clavulariidae > Phenganax > Phenganax marumi. The sequence continues at coordinate 11,651 of JAODVM010055332.1, read as the reverse complement.
TTTCACTTCCAAAGTCTTTCCATCGTTTATCACAAAACGGAAAATCTTGATCAGCAGCAACAAAATTTTTCACCATAAATAAACTGGCAAATAATCCAGGAAGAATCTTAGTGACAAGAAGAACCGACTTGGTCATTTTTCGAAGTTGTTCTCGCTGTATGATGGAATATCTTGAAGGAAAAAGTAAACAAGTGTTTGGAAATGACAAAAAAGAGATAGTCTTGACGCTAGCTAATGGCCAGATCTTAAGTTTTTCGTTCGAACACTACTTGATATATAGTTTAACTACTCCAACACCAGATTTGATTACATTATTCGCAAGTTAAATTAGCCCGGACCAAGTGAATACGCTATTTACATGATCTGCATCGTTTAGACATTGATGTTATGCATCTGAGAATGATTAGTCGGGCCAGTTGTTTAAAGCTTGTTTTGGGTTACCCCGGAATCGTATAAAGTTTTACAAACTGCATCAATTCTTGTTGTTTTAGTCGCTTACTTGCTTCAAGGCTTTGCAATTCAGTACTTTTATTGATTGAAACCAATTTTGTCAAAAGGACTTCAATGTTATAAAGACGCAGCAAAAATCTTTCCTTAAATAGCCATTTTATACTCGAAGCTAAGTAGACGCTGTATTCCTAAAAACTGAGTAGAAAAAGAGCTAGCCAAAGAGCTCAATATACTAACTGAACAATCCCTTTGAGACTATTTGCGAAGGCGAACACGTATTGCGTATCAAAGCGCTTGTAATTATCAGTAGTAGACACTATGGATGTTTACCATCATAATATTTTTGTTACCTCGGTAGATATTTTCCATCAAGCCTTCTGCAACCATAATGTCTCGACTGTCGAAGAAATGAATTACAGGTTTCGTGTATTGGCAAAAAAATGTGTCTTGAAATGACATTGGGACATACAAGAAGGTTTAAAAGTAGTGGGCATATTTTCCTATCCAGAAAGCTTATTAAAATGCCGTGCTTGTCAGTCGCCTTGTAAATGAGCAGAATTTTGAAATTTATATATGTCTATTGTCTACTGCCAGCCGTTCGAAAGTATGCTTGACCCTAGAATCGGTGTTTGCCGTGTTGAATACTCAAAATCTCAAGCTAGCAGAAGTTCCGTAAGACTAAATGACTGAAAATAAGCCTCAAACAATGTATATAAAGGTCAGATAAAATCTTAGTTTGATTAGTGCTCAAGTTTTTCACAATTCCTGCCAGAGGGGAACAGTTGCCATGACGCAAATATCAAATGAGGTAACCAAACTACTATGATGCTTTGCTTCAGTACATATAATTTCCATTGGAATGGTAATCCGGTGAACTCTGGTATACACTGGAAAGATAAATCGGCAGGGGGACTGAAGCAAAGAAACTGAAAAGTCACCCCTTTCTTTTATCAAGAAAGGCAAATGAACTTCCAAATAAAAACGTTGAAAATTGTTTCTTTTCTTTCCCGTTTTTATTACTTTTTTTCACATTTTCAAGTCAAGGAAATACGAGACTAATTGTACGAAAAACATTGAAAGGTTTATTTGAGTTGGGATAAAAGGTATTTATTGCGAAAAAGAACGAGCAGAAAACAAGCGCGCCAAATTGAAGATGGATTTTTTTTTGATTTTTTAAAATTTAAGCTGGATTCACCAATTCGACATTCTGTATAGCGGGAGGCGGGAAGTGGCCTGGCTCTAGTTATTGGGTGAAAAATCTGATATCCTTGAGATCCTTAATTGCGTTTACACATCTGGTTGTCATGCTGTGAAGCGTTAACTTGAAGAAATTGTTTATTCCTTTTGAAAACAATTCTATGCCAGCTTGCGGAAATGGTGAATGGAAACTCTGCTGTAATTTCCTGTACGAACAATCAGTATGAAATAAAGTTTTGGACCAAGAAAGAATGCCAAATGCATGTTGGACAGTTACACAAAGATTGTTTGTGTGCCCAACCATTTCGTCTGCACTCGTTTCCGATTGTTTTGCGATTTAGTGAGATCAGGTCATTTGTAATTTGTGTCGCATACAGACCTCCTGATTGATATGTTTCTTGTTTTGAAGACCATCTTAAATTATCGTCGATATATGCCCTGTCACACAAGAAACCTGTTATAATTTTGGACGACCTAAACTGAAATATCTTCCAGGTAAGCCCTGACTGTTAAACATTGTCAAATTTTATTTCCAAATTGAATTTCAAACAAGTAATTACTTCTGCCACCAGGATTACAGAATCAAGCAGATCACTGATAGATGTTGTAATGATCTCGAGGCCTGACCTTGTACATGAAAGTGGAGGAATCAACATCTCTATAAGCCGCCACTTTCCTGTGTGCATGGTTTTGAACTGAAAACTCCCCAAACAACTGCCCATCCATATTACTGTGCGAAGTTACAAGAACTACAACCCTATGTCATTTAGATCTGATTTTGCCTTTAAGCTTGGAAAGCATATAAAATCAATCTTTTTAGAAGCACAACGCAACTCCAAATAATTTAAATTCAACGATGCCTTATTCTCTACTCTGGATAATTCATGCGCCAATCAAAACAATGAAGATCCGCCATCGTCCCTGTCCTTTCGTCACCCAGGGCATCAAAGAATTGATGAGCACTAGAGACCGACTTCACCAGAAATTTAAATTTTCACTTAAAGTTGTTAATTATACATCCTATAAGAACGCAAGACGATTAGTCAAAACCGCCTTAAACAAAGCAGAGAAGAACTATGTCCGTGGCGAGGTTATAGCCTATAAAAACAACACCATCTCTTTATGGAAAATCATCAATCGAAGTATTCCCACCAAAGAAAGAACAATTCAATGCTATACCAAAGACCCAGTCCAGATCGCAAACGAGTTTAATCAATATTTTTTTGGTGTTGGGGAAAAAACTGCAACCGCAGCAAATTCAACTGGCCTCAGAAAATAACCTCAACATATCAACGGTGAACTCTCATCCAATGACACCTGACCATTCGGGGCAGGAAAGTTTTAGGGTATTACCCATTTCATGTACTGACATTAAACAAATCATTGTGTCCATGCCTTCGAACAAAAGACCAGGCGCAGACAAAGTAAGCATGAGCATTCTAAAAGATTGCCTATCGGTTATTCTTGGCCCAATTACAAACATTAACTGTTCTTTCGCTGCATCAACGTTTCCAAATGACTGGAAATTGGTCGAAGTCATCGCTCTATTAAAAGACCGCGACCATGAAGATGGTTCAAACAACCGCCCTCTTTCCCAGCTAAATGCTGTCTCAAAGAGCTGTGAGAGAGCTGTCTTAAACCAGTTCAATTCCTATCTAATGCACAACAAAAGACTAAACCCGCAACAAAGTGGCAATAAAAACACTCCACTGAAACTTTAAATCTACTGATTACCTATCACCTAGTGGATGCAATGGACCATAACAAACTAGCTGCACTTATTTTAATTGACCTTTCAAAAGCTTTTGATAGCATCACTCACCCAATTCTACTAAAAAAATTGAACGATACTGGTGCATCGCACGAAACAGTTAAATGGTTCCAAAGTTACTTAACCGAACGTTCTCAAATTGTGCGCATAAGTTCGTCTCTCTCCGATGCCCTATTTGTCACCCGTGGTGTACCACAAGGATCCATCTTATCGCCGTTGCTTTTTGGCATATATACGAACGATCTTCCATTAGTGACACAAACAAGCGAATTGAACTCGTTTGCAGACGACTCCAAGATATCTCTGTCGTTCCCTATTGAAGAACTACTAGAAGCAAAAAAAGGCTCGAAACGGATCTTCGTCTAGTTGCTGAGTGGTGTTTCAAAATTCACTATTAATTAATCCCGAAACAACAATGTTCCTCTTAGTCAGAACACAACAGTAGCATGTGATTGGTCGGTGCTGGCTAACTCAATTAAAAAAATTACCTGCTGCGGAGGTTTACAATCGTTTAGCGCCAGGTCATATACAAGAATATAGAAGAATATACAAATTTAAGAAGGCGCTTATTAGAGGTAAGTGTAAAAAGCATCCAAATTGCCACCTGCTAAAATTAGTACTCATTAGAATGAGCCACCTGCTAGTAAATTCATTTGCAAAATAAGTTTATGGAATCGGGTGATAAATTAAGCATTTATTATATAGTAAAGAAAACATATAATAAAACATAATAAAATGAACAGTAAAGAAGCGTTGAACCTATATGAACAACATAAAGAACTTATCTACAAATATATAGATAAAAACAAAGTACTTATAAGAATGATATAAAAGCCCCATTTACACTACGCAAACTAATCCGGATCGAACCCGGGTTAACTCAAATCCACATTAGTTTTTTGAAGTGTAAACAGACTAAACCCAGGTTAGTTTGGGCTCTGCTTCAAAGGTGGATTCACACTAACCTGGATTAAGAGTGTTTACACCGTTTACGCTTCAAAAATCTAACCTGGGTTTGACTTAACCCGGGTTTGACCCGAGTTAGTTTGCGTAGTGTAAATGGGGCTAAAGAGATAGAGACAACTTTAAAACTATGACAGATGCAGAAAAAGCATCCGCTATGAATAGATTGAATTACATCGTGAACCAAGACAAGAAAGCGAAAGAATTGCAGGCGCGTCGAGCAAAAGATATCATCATGGACATCCTAAGAGAAGAGTCAGAGGAAAAAATAGTCAAAGAAGTTGATGCTATGAGCTACAACAAATTGATGAATAAATTTAAAGAGCTGGAAATACTATGACATAGAAGGGATCAGCGCGAAGCGGGTGCAGAGCACCCTTTTATTCTATATAATGATACCAAAAAGTTAAATTATTTTAACAAAGAGAATATAAAGAGAGAAATAACGAACCAACTGAGCGCAGCGAACAAAAACGATTCTACAATAAGACACACTCCTCCAAACAGCCAAATGAAACATCTAATTAATAAAGGTTTAGAATGCTTAGTGAATGAACTAAAAATTAAGGATACAAAAGTATTAAATTTATTGATAACGTTAAGAAGGTTGGACGGTGTGAAAAGAGACATTGCGCATAATAAAATAGTCAATTAAATTAATAAACATTGTTTGAGCAAAGCGAACAAACAATTAAATGAAAAATATAATGGTCTTATTTCAAATTTATTTGTAACACCCCTATTGGTGCCCAGATTGTAGTTCGACGTACATTGTTTCTATTGGTTGTAAAGACGTCTATGCTGTTTGTTTCTGTATTGTTAGTCAAATGAAGTTTGATTTCAGTTGTTCTGATTCCACTCAAGCGTCGTTTCATTTTCTAACAAGTGATAAGATAAAATCGAAAAAATTAGGACAAAAATTAGAAAAATTAGATGATGAAAAAACAAATCTAGAAAACGCAAAGGTTAAACTCCTGAACTGAGAACAAAGACTAATTAAAAAATACAAACAACTTCAACGAAAGATGAGAAAATAAGAGATTTTTATAATAATAAATGGACAATCAAACTAAACCTAAACCACAATTGTCCAAACGTGAGGAGCTACTGAAACTTGCTTCTGCAAAAAAATTCATATATTCTGTAGCTTACATTAAAAAAGCTTCCGAAAAAGCTCTCGAACAAATCTACCAAGATTACCAACGTGAACAAGAGGAATCCATCAAGGAGATGCTCAGAGACACTGTCATTGGAAAGTTTGCCAGACTCATGGGTCATTTGGAACGTACTGGGAACTCTTCACAAATGGGTAGGGAACTCTGACAACAAACCATTTAAACAAGACGTAAATTTTATTTTGGGATACATTACACACCTTATATTCCACTCATTGGAATTTTCTCTGGAGGACTTATTGTGGGGAAACATATAGCAAATAAAGCGACCACGAATGAAGAGAGCAAAATGAGACAAGAAAATGATAAAGATAAAGAATGTCGAGAAAACGAACTGTGCGAAGCGAACAAACTGAGCAAAAGCAAATCAGAAGAAGAAACAACCAACGAGACTTGGGAATTTTAAATGAATTTTCAAACAAGACCAAAGCATTAGATTTACCATTATCAATGGAAACCGAACTGGATACTCCGTTTAATATGATTATTGTGGGTATGACATGTTGTGGAGAAACTTATTATCTATTGAGACGTTTAGAGACCCACTACATGAATCATTTTGATTATATATTTCTGATTTGTCTCAATTATGAATTTAATAAAACTTACCAAACTTGGTCTTGTGATAAAGATGAAAATTTCATGGTGATGAATTGTGAGCAAGACAATGTTGAACCATTTTTAAGACAAACTGTAAACTTTGCAAACAGAACCAGTAGTTTAATTATTTTAGATGATTGTGCGTTGAGTAGGTTTGTGAAAAGTAAAACTTCAGAGCTCGTCAAATTAGCATTTCAGCGAAACATTATGGACTTTCAACAATAGTGGTGACACAACAATTGACTTCGATTGCAAAGCCTTATAGAGAAATATAAACCTCTCAAAGGATCGTCTTATATTCCAACACCTAAATGGCTTGCAAATAAGAAAGCTATTACAAATCCTAAGAACGATGATAACCAATGTTTTAAATGGGCTGTATCTGTTGCAATGTTTACAAAGCCAGGCGAAAAAAATCGGGAGAGAATTTCAAGCAACTTAATAGAAAAATCTAAAACATTAGAATCTAAAACATAAAAATCTAAAACATTAGACTTTTCGAAATTGTTCAAACAAATCGGCTAATAGTAATACATCCGTTTTCAAATAGAGATCGTGGTAGTCTTTTATCGTTTTCATATTGAAAGTATCCCAAACTTTTTGTGCATGGATAGGATCTTCGTTGGTAATGTCTTCATCATTCAACTTAGAATAGAAAGCTTGTTTTGGTGGTAACTTTGTTTCTGATAATTTTTCAAAGCAGTCTATGTAGTCATAAGGGTGAACTCCTTTTCTAGAAAGTAGATTTACATGGTCTGGGAACCGTCGCTTCAGATTATTAAAGTCTTTAAGTTCTAAGTTACTTGCAAGAACCCCTAAACTAGAAGACATAAACCTGAAGGAATCTATAAACCTCAATTTTCTTTTCACTTGATATGTTTTACAGTTTTTCTTGCTCTTAAACTTACACATGACGAGCTCCTTTGTGAAACATATATTTTTCTTCCTTCTTTTGAATACAATCAATTTCACCATCCGTTTCTGCCACTGTTTCAATGAATAAATGAGAATCATATCCCTCTAAATTGTGGAATATTACTGGAATGAACTTTGGTTTTTCATTTTTAGGTTACACTGACTATGAGCAGTACCTCTGTATCTTCCTGTATAGTGACAGTGGTCAATAACTTTATCAATTTTATCCTTTTCACTTAATACAAACTCTTTCTTACAAACATAACAATGGGTAGCGTTTCTAAAGTCTCGCTTGTCTTGTATGGTGAGTATTATCTCCTCTGGAAATCTAAACCTTTGATATATTTTGTGGACTTCGCTTTCTAACTTTTCAACAAACACTAGAGCAACATCTTCATCTGGAGTCTTCTTTGTGTGACGAACTAGTTTTGGTTTATACACAGAGTCATCACAGCATTATATGTAATAACTGAAACCACTGCGACTGTGTTTTTGGTATTGGTGGGTCCCTTTACCTAAGTTTTTATCCATGGGTTCTGTGAAACATTCAAAGTCTGCGTAGACCACAAACGATACTTGTGTTGTTCTACCATAATTCATAAACTTAACGTAAGAACCTTGTTCTGGATAAACTGTTTTATTTGGTTCATGGAGCCTGCAAAATTCTTTATGTTTGTTTATTAAGTCTTTTCTTCCAAAGTATTGCATGCAGTAGTCACACACATTGATCTTTTTCTCCTTCTTTGTCGCTTGCGATCTAACCAATCTGGACATGTTGTTGATCACAACATAATGTTTTTCCTCCAATAGTAATAATATTATATCTGGTTCATCATGAATTTTGCGCCATTGGGAACACTCAGTCTTGCTCGTTGTAACCGAATAAACTTATTTTAAGATTCTTTCTCTTTTAAAATTTCTTTATATCTTCTATAGGACTGGTGTGGGGAATCTTATCTTGGTCCAATCTAATGTTTTAGATTTTTCTATTAAGTTGCTTCAAATTCTCTCCCGATTTTTATCGCCTGGCTTTGTAAACATTGCAACAGATACAGCCCATTTAAAACATTGGTTATCATCGTTCTTAGGATTTGAAATAGCTTTCTTATTTGCAAGCCATTTAGGTGTTGGAATATAAGACGATCCTTTGAGGGGTTTATATTTTGCTAAGTGGATATCTAATGTAATGATCTCCTCAAATTGCCAACCGGATCCTGCTTTTTGTTTTTCAGTGAACATAATTAGTATTTTCTTTACCATTATCTCATAAATTTTTTCTATGCTTGAGTCTACAAGTATTCTATGGTAACCTGGGCTGAAATTGTCTTTGTCTCGTTCTATTATTTTATCTGTTGTTGGATCCCTCTTCACCATAGAACAAATAAGTTCTACTTCGTTATCTTTAAATGTCTTTAGAAGTTTTATGACATTGTTCTTCACTTTTTTCTTAACCATGTCTTTGGATCATAGCCAGGTTCACCTTTAATTGTATGACTGTGTAAACGACCTTGTAATGCTTCAGCTTGTTTCTGTATTTCAGGCACAGGTTCTCGTTCTGGTTTTGGCTCTGGTTCTGGCACAAGCTCACTTTCATGTTCAAACACTTTCATCACTTGTTTTTTCATCTTATTATAACTATCAGACACTTTAATTTTTACTTTTTCAGGAACATGATCCACTAACCAATTTTACCACTCATTTAATTTTCTTCTTACAAACGTTCTTGGTTTTGGTATTGGCTTTGGTTTAGGTTTTACATGCTGTGTTGCTTTTAATGGTACTACATTTATATTACTTTTTAGTTTGTAAGACTTAACATTAGTGTCTCTTAATGGCTCAACTAAAAGTTCTTTATTAACTTTGGTGTTGTTATTTTCTGTTGAAGGAACCTTTCTGCGACAGTTTGTTTCTTCATTATTGGTGTTATTGATTGTGGTTTTGGGATGAGCACTTTCTTTCTACTCTATCTTTGTTTTAGTCTCAACTCTGATTTTATATTTTCTAATATTGCTTTTTTTGTCTTGTCTTTGTTTCAATCTCTCCTCATTGTTTTGTTGTTCGCTTCGCTCATGATGTTTTGGCATGCTTCGCTTCGGTGTTGGTATTGCTAGTTTTGTTCCTTCTTTCCACCCATATCTACAGTCGTGGCCAAAAGTTTAGGACCACGCATTGAAATTCTAATTTCAACAGCACATTGCATTTTTTCTTATTAAATAACTAATCAGTTCAACATATTGTGTGAATATTACAATTCATAGAATGTTTCTCTACATATACCACATGCGCTCATTAACAAATTTTTTGAATATCAGTATTTTGTTAGTCCTCCCTTAGCTTTGATTACAGCTTGCAAACGTTTTGGCGTACTCTCCACCAAACTTCGGCAGTAGTCAGGTGATAAATGATGCACCCAGACTTCCTTGATTGCTTTTTCCAGTTCCTTAGCACTACTTGGTTGTTTCTCAGAGACTTTGTCATTCAGAACAGTCCATAAATTCTCAATTGGGTTCAAATCAGGACTGTTTCCGGGCCAGTCAAGGATTCTAATTCTCTTCGACTTCAAGAACTGAGTAACAATTTTGGATCGATGACATGGGGCACCATGATGCATGAAAATCGCGCAATTATGAACAGCCATGTGTAGTTCCAGTTTGTCCTTCAGCATATCAATATATTTTTGTCCATTCATTGTTGTTCCTGATGGTAGGAAAAACAGTCCACCTGTTCCATTCACTGACATTCCTCCCCAAATCATCACACTCGGAGGATGTTTCATAGTCTGTGCTGTGTATCGATCATCAAATCGGTTTCCAATGGGTCTACGAACATAGCGCTTGGGTGTAGTGAACTGCTGAATGGTGGATTCATCTGAAAAAAACACCTGGTGCCACTGCCGAATCGTCCACTTTGCATGTGTCTTGGCAAAGTCCAAACGCTTAACCTTCATGGCCGGCGTTAGCCTGGGTTTTCTTGCAGGTTTGTGTGTCTTTAAACCAAAATCCTCAACCAAGCGCCGACTTACGGTTCTGCGACTGATCTCTACTCCTTTTGAAAGTAGTACCCACCGAATCTTGCTGGCAGAACTCATTGGTGACCGAACTGCTGTTCTCCTACTGATGTGGTCATCCCTTGGAGAGGTTTTTCGTGGACGACCAGACCTTTTGGCATCTCAATAAAGCCTTGTTTTCTTGAACTTTGTAACGGCATTGTGGACTGCAGTCTTGTTACATCGAAGTCGTTTACTAATTTCTCTCTCAGAATACTTTTCTTTGTGAAGCACCACGATTTGAGCTCGCTGAACGTCGGAAAGTGACGGCGTTCTACCCATTTTCATGAGTTCTCAAGAGCTGGAAAGCATGCAAAAATAAGGCATGAAATTGTGCTTACTACTTGATTGGCAGTTAAAAAGTGATAACAATAGATTGACAGAGGAATGATGCAATATGATGAAACCTGATGCAATAAATTTGACTTCTGATGCAACTAGTGGGTTTAGGAGGAAAATGCTAATTTTTGCATTATATATATTAGCTACATACCTCGTTATATTTTTGTTGACATAATTTTGTATTGCTTCTGCGGTGTACTTTCTACAATTAATTTTATTAAGTTCATCTTCAAACTTATCCAAATGATTTTGTAGGTCTTTAGGCGCCTTTTTCATACTGTTATTTAAGTCTCTTAAAGCAACAAACATTTTTGCTTGAAATTGTTTTGGAATTGCTTCTAAATCTACGTTTTTGCCACTTTTTTATCTTTAATAAAAGGTTTGCTTTTGTTTACCATTTGCGGTTTTTTATTACAAATAGTACCTTCAAAACCAGGATTATCGCTCTATCTTGTCGTGCCTCAATACGAAACTTAAGTTGTTCCGGGCCCGATTTCGCAGCATATTGAGCTAGATCTTCACCTCCAAGACTTAATACTACTTTTCTATTTGGTTTATTATTCATGGTTGTCCTTTTATTATATATGTTTTTTCCTATGAATTATTTTTATTTGGCCAGTTCATTGTTGTAGCGAGCGTCTTGCGCTCTGTAGTATTATCTTTAATAGTTTTTGTTTGGTTCAAATCATTTTGTTCTCTACTATACATACGCTGAATTTTTCACCCGATTCCGCAGACCTATTATGTAAATTAGTAGTAGTATTATCCTCTACTAATTTTGGATTCTTACCTTTGTTATTTTCATTTTGATTTTGTTTGTTGATAGTCTCTTTATTATATAGGTTTTTGTACATAAGCGCAGAGTGGTGCTTTGGACCCTTGTTTTATGTGTTGTAGCAAGCACTTTGTGCTCTGTGGTATTAGTATTATTACTAGTAGGTTACCCCCCCCCCCCATATAGCACCCAAAGAGATGCCGACAATGACGTCACAATAGGATAATATAAAGAAGCACGTGCACAGCGTTCGTGACGAACACGTTAATGAGTTTTTTAGAGCGTTCGTAACGGATCTTACACAATAGGTTAAGAAGCACGTGCATAGCGTTCGTAACGGATACGCTAATGAGTTTTTAATGACCGTTCGTAACGGATGCCATAATGAAGCAGGTTTAATGTATTCGTAATGTTGCT
>JAODVM010055221.1:0-17879 GCA_025400095.1 Phenganax marumi | reverse complement strand
ATTTCCGAGGTTGATTTAAGATTTACGGTTCTTTTGTATTAGCGTTTTCAACGATTCTGACGGTGCTTCTATTAAGCTACGCAATTAAAAATAACTTGTGCGGCGCTCTATAAAAAATTTGATCTCAAATGCGGCGCTCATTCGGAGGCGGCGCTCAATCGAGTAAATATGGTATGTATATAAGGTAAAAAACTGAATAAAACAAGCAGTTGTTGTCAGTACCTGCGATGAAGTGACAATATTACAGCACCGCACTGTGCTTCTTTACTTTAAAGCAAGACGACACGGTCGCTCGTTAACCCACTTGGACTCAAGAGTCTAAGTAAATTATCTGGCGTATGGCTGCTTTCCAGTTTCGTGTTTTTGATGCAAACGCCACACACGCGTAAAAGATTGAATTGTAGCTAAAACCTGTCTTATAAACAGACACAAAAAGAATTGTTTATAACTCGAATTGGTTCCGTTTGTTCGTGTATTTTTAAAGCTATAAAAGTTTGAAGGATTTAAACTTTCACGTAGCTACGTGTACGTTCGTGGTAGAAACGCGTAACTGGAAAGCAGCCTTTGCGCTGATTTTCCGCTAAGCAGAATTTTCCGTGCGGGAAAGAAATCTACCAAACAGATTGGCTAGCAATATATTTCGCCAAGGAAAAGTTCTAAGCGAACCAATCACGTTGCTAGACTTATTTTCCGCGCGGAAAATTCCGCCTTTTGGAAAAGGGGTATTAGACTGAGTAAAATTAATAAACGGGCACACCAAGATGCATCGTCCTAATGGTTTAAAGTGCGGATAAGAAAGACCGGTACAAGTTGCAAAGCTACGATATTTATTATAATTTTTATGTATCCTAATTTACCATAGTATATTCAAATTTATCGTATTTTTAGTTATGAGTCACACTACAACAGTTTTCACAGAAATACATGCTGCGAGTGTCGTCGAACGTTCCCTTCAAATTTTTTGTTGGATCTACACATTTTGGAAAATCATGATGTTCTGTTTAAACTGATGTCTAATACCAAATATATGGTTAGTACATTATGTGTATTGTGTAGTGCTGTTGTTTTTATTCTTTCTGTACTTGCACTAGTTTCAATTGTATTTTTTATGATCTTGTGTGTGTGGGAATATTCTGTGTTGGTGCTAAAAATTAAACCTACAAAGCTGAGACCCTGTTATGCTTTGCCATTCCATGTTTGTAATCTTTTTCCCTCCCTAGTACCGATGCTTGGTGGAAAGTTGTCCTGACAAATTTGGAAATGACACTGAGCGAAAGGTACAGCATTTTTAGACTCTGAGTTTCAAAGTCATTGTGACCGAGTCTGTGTTTTTTTGGATTGCGTGATACCCTTTTTTAGTGAAAGTTTTAAGTTTGCGCTATCTTGCATGATGAGGGGAAAATTCAAACGAGTCATTCTTACATAGATTGCATGCAGATATTCTTTGTCCATTTCTTCATTAAATAGTTGCGGGCCTGTTCTATAATAAAAGTCTGAACTACTTTTTGCGCGGAAAATGGTGCGACTATTTGGAGATACCTCAAATAATTTGGCTTTGGAACTGTGTGGAAAAAATTATCCCTTTTTTTTCAGTTCTAGAAGCAAAAGTTTATATTATTTGTGTGTTTTGGTTTCCACGAAATTAAAGAAGAATGAAAGAAAAATAGATATAACTAAAAGGACTCCCATAATTATTTGCTTTCGCAGTTCCATGAATCAGTGTTGTAACTTACGGTTTCAGGTTAATTTAGTTCGTGCTATATAACTGTTTTTTCCAGATAGGTGATAGTTTTCAAAAAGAATACATGGCCTATACTGCATAGTACACTCAAAATTACTACGTATATGTTGTGCCACATATTCACATTGAGCTGATTGTAGTACAAAGCATTTTCAAATACACTTTATAGGAACATCTGGTTACAGTTCACAAGTATCCAGCAAATTTCTATTTCAATCGCCCATCAAGAAAACAGAAAAAATTGGACAAAGATGTACCTGAAGACATGGATGTAACAGAAAACATGGTACATAAGATTTCAATTTTTATTTGTGCTGTTTGATATTTTTATGGTGCTATCATGAATCGTGTGTTTTTGGTCGATGGCCACAAAGTGCACTCATTGGCTATGCTTTTCTTTTCATTTTGGTTATGACTCAAGGAGATCTAGAGGACATTCTTTCGGCTCCATTTTAATCGGCCGACTCGGACTTTGCTGGTTTACTTTAACATAATCCTCAGTTTTTGCCGATAGTTTTAGCTATATTTATTGACCTATAACTGTTGAAGCAGAGCAAATTGATTTTTTCGATATTTTGCTTGATTTTTATTGAAAAAGTTGGAATCGGGCGACTAAAATTGCCCTGTATGCGCCAGATTTTAGCATGGTATTAGTATATCCTGCAGTATTAACGGATATTGATCACTATTTTGTTATGAAAATGGTTGTTGTGTATCTGGTGCATTTGCAAACGATGTGCGCTGATAGCACTACATGCTTCTTTCTCTATTTAAAATATTTAGGGTGGAGCACATAATGTTGCTGCGGAGAAAACGGGAAGGTAACGTTTAGCAAATGAAAAACTTAACCAAATTGTTTTAAGAAGTATTTTCAATATACAGTCTATTCGTTGTGTTAGGAAACCCTAATTGTAGTTGCAGGCTTGTATCAATTCCTGAACTATGCTATAATACTTTGCTGAGACACTTGTCCTGTATTCTAGTGTTCTGTGTTTGCTTTTAGTAAATGTCTCCTCGAGTATATCTATAACTATATTGTAAAATAAAGTTAATCTTGGCCTGAGTGTGTTTGGAACACCTACACCTGAGCATCAACTGATGTTGTAGAAGTGATCTAGTCGGTTAAATATAAAGCAATATGAAATTTGCCGGGTGAATTCGCATTTGTTCAACATTGTAAAGATCCTGCTCGTCGTCGGGGCCCTCGCGCGGCGCTTAGCTATATACTGTGAATACGAAAGGCGAAAAAGATCCCGGTGACAGTACTGCTGTATTGAAATTTATTTTGTATACTGCACTACGGCATTTTGTTTTCCACTGCGATCCCTCCGTCGATCCTAAATGTTCCTTTTGAGGTTTCATATATGGTTTACAACACCCATCGTACACTGCAAGGGGCAAATTTGTCATTGCTTTTATTATGGTTGCTATTTAAAGTTGCGCCTAACACCCTTAAAACACTCCAATCTTCAGCTAGATATAATATGTAATAAGTTTTACGGTGCACAAATATCATTCAACAAAATGGCGACCCACCTTTGTCAACAGGCGAAATCAAGACATCTGACGTCATGCACAACCCGTACATCGGTTGTTTTCTAATAGGTTGATTTTTGTAGCCGTTTGGTTATGGTGCAGTGCTATAGTGACCCTACTCGTATAGTCACCGTACTCAGTACAGTAAACGCACTGCGAGGATGCCTGCATATTTAATGTTTTTGTTCGTATCTACAGCAGGATTCCCAAAGACATTTGCTTTGGGCGTGGGTCATTGGCTGCATTTCAGAGAAAAGGACAAGGCAGGAAAAACCGCAAATAAAAAGGAGACTGGTGAGTGCACGCAGACTTATACGTTTATATCATCATGTCTTACGTCCTTAAAAAGAAAGCGCTTTTACAAGCGAAAAAAAATCATATCATTTTGGCAGCAGTTGTTGGGTGAAAGATATGTTTTCGACAATAACACTCCATCTCAATAATTGAACAATGATAGAAAAAATTTAATAGTCTTCTTGGCGATATGCAAGCTTTGCATCATTGTTTTGCAATGCTGTCTGGGTTGAACGAAGAAACGTACACCCAGACTCTGGGTGATCGGGACCAAGCTAGCCTGTTCACAGACCTAACTCTAAACAAGTAAGGTCTGTTAAGACTTGAAAGAATTCGTGTCCAGGCCGAGATAAGAGTGGGAACGAAATTACGTTAAATATGCTAATTATTCATATATGTATTGCATAATTTGCTTTGGCTCCATCGCTCCATGTTGTTTTTTGTATGTCACTAAACGCAAACGACGAGTTTGAAACACAATGTATTCTGTGTTTCAAACCCATTAACGTTGCTTCTGATAGAAACTACGTTCGTGGAAAGGCTAATATCCAAGTTGAGCTTGAAGACCTGACGTTTGTTGTGACTGAATCGTCGGATTATATCTGCAAAAATTGTGTTGGCGTTCTACGTAAACGAAGGACATTAAAGAATAAACTTGCAGATATAGATAAGAGTTTGCTTCTTCAGTACAGAAAAGGAACAGGAGAAAAGGGAATTCCATGTAAACAAAAGGATCCGTCGAAAAGACCCAACTTCCTTTATTCTGAAGGCGATCAAGAAGTTGTCGAAGACGCTAGTTCTTGTGCAGATCTTCCAGTTGCATTCAGTACTGTTCCTATATATTCAAGCACTCCTCAAAAGAGCAAATCGACTCTTACACAGAGTACTGATAAAATAGAATGCATTGGTTCAACTACAGAAACGAAAGTTACTGTTCGTGTTCAGTGGCCATCAGGATCTGAAGAGAAGATTGTTTCAGGCGAGCTCGTTTCTCTTGGCAAAATGTTGTGTTGCGGAACTTTTAAACAAATTGCTAATTCTGCATGGAAAAGTAAAGTTCTGCGTCCTCATAACCTGAAGGAAATGTCAAAAGTAGTGAACAGAGGGTGTTCGAAATTAATCTCCAAGAAGTCCCCAAGCTGTCTGCGCTTGAATGATCCAGATAACATTTCAAAGTTCTCATTTGAAAAGGTCAATGAAGAACTTAAAGAGTGTGCTCCAGTTTTCCATCTTTTGCTTAGATCTGGATCATTTTGCCCGAGAAAGAGGCAAAATAGTAGTAATTAGAGGTGGATCAGTGCTGTTGGTGTATCAGCTGCAGTGTGCTTAAATCATTGTTCACAAAGCCTGTATGCATTTCAACTCACCCTTTCTATAATTCTTCAACATTCAGGATTCATGGTAATGTACACAAATGATATAGTGTTCTTAAACATTTTATCATTGACTGGTTAAGCTGAAGAGATTCTTTTTATGGTAAAATTATCTGACGTCAGACAGAACAAAGTAAAAAGTCATGGTGCACTGCCACAGTATGGACAGGTGCAAGACCATTGAGTAGTAGAATTGTTTGGCATTAAACAAAGTGAAAGAATAAACTAGGGAGCATCAGAGAGTCTCGCACTTTAGTGGGTTAAGCACGCAATCAGCCCATGAGTATTGCTAATCCATTAAGCTGCAATGTACTGGAATGCGCCCTACTTTATTTTTTTTCTTTTTCTGATGCCATACGATTTTACTCGTCGAATTAGAGTCTTTCACTGTAATTGGTTAATAGTATTCTGTTTTAGATTAAATAATGTTAGAAGGAATTTCTTATTGCCCTTTGTATTTATAACTTATATATTTTAAGGGTATGATAAGAAGACTCAAAGCTATGTGACTTGCTCCTTCGCACACCACATACTACAAGAAGCTGGATGAATATGGAAAACAACATGATGCTGAAATTAGGGATAGAGTAAGCAAGGAATCTGAGAGACTTCAGAACCTTTACACAATTCCCTCACAGTCATTGGAACCCATCAGGTCTAATTCCATTGTAAATGTTGATGTTGGTCGAAAGATTGTCCTTGATAAAATTGACTACCATCAATCAACACACAACATGACAGAATCGTACAAAGACCCGGATCTTCACTTCTGCAGTTATATGAGTGTACAGAAAATCGAGTATCAGGGAACCATCTTAGTGATCACAAACCAATAGCAGATATCATGGATATGGCAAATGAGAAAGTTTTACCAAGTCAACTGGATCATAGCAAACAGCGAAATGATTATGTTGTACTTGTATCCAGATATGTTACAGAGGAAATAAATTGTCTTAAGTTCCTGAATGATTTAACTACACCACACATACGGCACCAGTATTCAGATGAATCAAAAAGAAAAACAGAAACGGTTAGATCAACTTCTATTTGTTTTGTGGTTATTTTTTAATTTATGAAAATTATTTTGTATATGTATTTAAATTTTCCATTGAGTTAATGGAATCTTTTTAAATTCCACTGAGTTGTATGTGCAGTACTTCAACAGATTTAACTTTTGAATGTTGTTGGAACTTGATATAGCTGTTGATACATTTACTATTTGGGCTTAAAAGACATGTTGTAATACTGTCCATTTTGAATATGGAAATTTAGTAAATATGTGTGATTGTACACAACTAATCTAATCAGACATTGTCACAACGAAGTACTATAGGTTCGTGTTTGTTCTCATTTGATACAGGAAACTCTACAATATGCAGCATTGTCTTATTTAAAGCAGTTTTTTGGCACAGTCATATTCAGTAACAACACTAAAATGATAGGCTATAAAATATTGTGGCATGGTATAGAATGTATACATTCCTGGTGGATTTAGCATGAAACTATTGTTTCATGTATCTGAGGATGGATTTGAAATAGCATAATGATTTCTTCCAACCTTTTTTAAATTCTCATAGTAATAATACTAATTTATAACTTTTTTCATTTTTGTTATATTTCTGTTACACTAGGTATTCCTTGGGATCATTTATGAGAATGAAAACAAATCAGATGACATGCAAAAAATAATTACAAACCTGCACCAATATGTACCGCATTATGTTGCTGAGAATAAGACTAAGTATGTTGAGCAACCTGTTGTAGGCGATCAGCTAACGGTTGAACGGGGGATTAACAGCTTACTTGAGGTGGCAAATGCATTCACAGCTGAAGAAAGGCGAGAAGGAATACACTTTGAAGCTGCTGACTTCCATGCTGGTGTAAAATTCTTAGAGGTAATAATAGTTTTCATTATATTGAATGATACTGATCCTGACTTTTGCTGTTGAATAGAATTTTCATGTATCTAGCTAGGAAGTTTAAACATTGGTATGTGCTGCAAGGTCATAATTACACTGTGACACATGACGATGTTTTACCCCTGTACTGGATATGAGAATTTAAACGTTTTGAATCCAAGTATGCTTTATCACTTCAGGAAGTGAGAAAATTTAAGTTACTGCCATTTCTACTGTTCAAACTACAGTATTTCTAAGAAATCACTTTAATTACTGTACCTAGCCTTCATCAGACGGTAAATTATTTTGTATAATTTTTTTTTAATGCAGCTTGCCTATGGAGCCCTATATCACACTGCATCGACAAACGACAAGTGTTCGTTGTACAGCGACCGTATTCTAATAGATAGACGAAATGTTTCCAAAGATATATCCAATCATGTAAATGCATGTAAACGGTTCTTTTCTCTAAGTGTTAAAGCAAGAGTTGTTGCTGCTGCTTTAAATGTTCTTGATATTGACTCAATAGATGGTGTTCCAGACAGTAATGCCTTGCCATCCTATTTGAATGATAACAGTCCAAACATAGAAAAGAAAAGATTCATTGAATCCCTCGCTCAAAAGATTGTAGATCAGTACATCCTGAAAGAAGAAAGAATGAAGAAATTGTTCAAGATGAAACAAGATGTTGAAGATAAAGAAAGAGAAACTGCTTCTTACCTAACAGATGATGGTAGACACAAGTGCCGCTTCCCCGGATGCAGTAAAACATTCAAATATGATGGGAAATCAAGACAAGATCACGAAGCTAAACATGGTATATCGACAGCCATTCCAGTCAAAGCAGATTCTCACAAATTACTACAAGATGATATGTTTAATTACCAATTAGCATTACTGGAAATTGGTCTATTAATTCAAAACTTTTACGATGCCAAATCAGACGGAGATGGAGCCCGTGTAATTCGTTGCTGGAAATTTGCTCTACCTTACCTGAGAAATGATGGAGCAAGCAGTTCTAAATATGCTTTGGAGGCATTATACATAGTCTGCCAAATGAATGCCCTTCTTACACCACGATCAGCTCACCGTCTGATGTGGAATAGATTTTATAAGTCAAAGAATGGAAATGGTGGAAACATTCCTTTAGACCTGGCCTTAGAACATTATAATAGACTTGTAAAAACTGTAATGCGTAATCTTGGTCCCAATGCTTCAAATCCTAAAGCTCTTGATCGATATTGCAAAGGACTTGCTGTAAATAAATTGATCGTCGACAATTTTGACAGGTTAAACGACTTAAAGACACTTTCAGGAGAGCATTATAGAAGATCCGATCGACCTGATTTGCTCAAGATTATAAATGAGCTGATAGAAAACCAAGCATTGACCTTCACTCCTCGGCGACAGTACAAACATTTTTCTGGCGTCACAGATAGTCTTCTAACTGACTTTAATATGCACGGTATGTATGCGTGGATAAATGAACACAAGAAAAACATTTACATGAAGACATGCGCACGGTAACTGCATTAACAGTTATGTATGTAAATAACCGTATATAGATTAGGCATATCGACCAGTTATGTTTTGTTAGGTTTGGTTAATGGTTTATATATCAGGAGCGTGGTAGTATTAAAATTACAAATTGATGCTGTCCATTATCGGTGCTATCAGATCACTTTCATTTCCAACCTGAACATCTGACATTTCACTTTGATCCATGGTTTGATCAAGTTCTTCCATCATTGATGATGACACTGAAACAAATGATGAACAGTTTTCTTGCAATTCATTCCAGTCATCATGCACTATCTCCATATCTTCAAAAACGTCTTCATCAAAGTCCATCTCATTGAATGTAATGTCTATATCTCCAAATACCTCTTGAAAAATTGACAAGATTTTTTTCGCATGCTTGTAACGCTAGATCTCAGCAAATTTAAATATAGCCCTATAAGTGAATATTTTTTCACACTGACTTATAAGTTGTTCTACTTGAAGATTATCAAATTCAAACAAAATAGTGCTGTGATTTACAGGTTTAAAATCAGCAGAACTAGCTGATATTACTGTATCCTTGAACCAATTTAGTCTAGTTTCAAGAAGTTTTCTCTGACTTTCAGAAACTGATCGAACACGACTGTTACTAGTTTGATGGCTGACTTGTTCTGAAGTATCTGAAGAGTCAAATAAGTTGAAATGGAGCCCACCTTTCGTGCAGTTTAGTCCGCAGTCACATTGTGTACAGCATTTAATACAACATTTACAAGGAGTTGGTGCATTATCTCTTGAATAAGCTGTAAAATTTCGACCAATCTCCTCCCTATAGCATGTTTCAATCTGCACTAGTTGTTTAACTTTGTAGTCGCAGCGACTTGTTAAAAGACCATTATAGAGCACATAAGAAATGGAATCATTACCATCCCGACCAATGCGACCAGTTTCCTGAATTAAGGTTTCGATTGTGCTTGGTGGTCCAAAATGGATGCTCCTATATGGCCCTTGCAGTTGATTCCCATGCCAAATGCACTGGTACATATAAGTATTCTGAGGTGACTGCTAGCATTTCCCATCTCATTCACAACATGGGATTTCACGCTGTCGGGGGTGCCAGCATGAAACATTTCGACAAATGTTCTTTCTGGGGCTAATTCATCATCACAATACATGTCTTGGCCAAGATGAACATGAAATACGCGGTAAAGAAGAAAGCACTGTTTTCTGGTCTGGCAAAAAATCAGTGTTCTTGTTGTGTTCTCTTTATTTTGCTTGACTTCTTCAGTTATGGGTCGAAATACTTTCTCCATACTTTGTTCCTTTTCAATGTAGTGAAAAATAAAGAGAATGTTTTTCCTAATGGGATCTGTTTCAATACAAAATACTCTTGCTGGAGAGAGATTTAACATTTCAAAAATTGTGAATTTTGTCTTAGGCGTTGCTGTGGCAGTAAATAAAGCAAATCGCGTGTTTGAGGACAGAAGTGATTTAAACTCAACAAGTTTACCATAACACTGCCTGAATGGTGATGATGTTTCAGATTGTGACGTTCCCCTATTGTAAAACAATTCAAAGAAAAATTACATTAATGTAGTATTGGAATATTGCAATATACCTAGATTACATTTATAAATGTTATAGCATTATTCACAGAGAATGAAAACTTACCATTGAACCAAGCAGTGAGCTTCGTCAATAACTAAAGCCACACATCTATCTCTGAAATTAGAAGATGAAGCCAGCTCTCTCCAGCACTTGATTGACAAAAATATCTCAGGAGATGAATAAATAATGCAGTACGTTTCTTCGCTAATCAAACGAAGAGTGTCTTTGTCATTTGCTACTTCGGTCAAATTTACTGCGCTAATTCCTGTGTGAGTGTTAAGATAATTAACTTGATCTTCTATCAACTCTTTAAGCGTAGAAATAACAATGATAACGCTTGTGCCAGCTACCCAGTCCTTCAAAGTATCTGCCATAATAGGAATAAGTTCATAAATAATGGATTTTCCAAAGCCAGTAGGTGCGCTGAAAAAAAGATCGTTTCCTGCGAAGAACTTCCTCAGTGCCACTATTTGTTTCTCGTGCAAGTTATGATAAAGATCTTTAACAGGAAAGAATGAGCAGGCCAACTCTAAAGCATATTGAAAATTTTCTTCCGAAAAAGCCGCCATCTTTATAATTAATCCAGCATAACGCATTATACTATAATATCGCATAAATTAAATCCCCAAATCTGGGGATTTAATTTATGCAAGGACAAGAATTCTTTCAAGTATTCACAGACCTTACTCTTTTAGAGTTAGGTCTGTGCACAGGCTAGGACCAAGCAGGCCTTATGTGCAAATGAGCATGTGCTCATGAGCAGTCGTGAGTTGCTCTGAGCAAAGCTTTGTTACTCAAATGAGCATAATGAGTACTCATCTGCTCATTGCACAAAATCGTACTCGAGATGTCTTAGAAAAAAGTGATAGTTCATTGCGCTACACGAATAGTTTTTAACCCTTTAGTAAATAGCCTAAATCAAGCCTAAACCAAAAAAAACGTAGTCCTATAAATTGATAATAGTCTTTTCGATATCATATTATTTTGTTAGGGTAACGTTGCCATACAAGCGTATGAAAAGTGAAACATACTCTCTGCATGTCATTGACGCGTGATGCTCAGAGAAATTGTAAAAGTTTTTTTTACATTTTGATATGCATATAATCTTGCTTGATTATGTGTTGTTTCCTATCTTCACGGTAACGTTGTAAACATCGTCTAAATGGTTGGATGATTTAGTAAACTCTTCTTTGCACGTAAAGGACAGTCTTTGCGTCGAGGCATAATACAAACTTACGATTTTTGTTTCCCTGATTTCTTCGTAGATCTCCAAACCGATGGCTTTTTCAAATAAGTAGCCTGTGTCCTTGGGGCGGATGAAACTGTAGGAAAATGTTCACCTAAGACTTAGAGATCATGCCTAAGACTTTTGATCACGCCTACTTGACCACGCCCAGTTATCGGAAAATTTATAGCTTTGCCCCCCCCCCCCCTTAAGAAATTCGTAGCTACGCCACTGTCCTAAGTTTGTTTATTCGCCAAAGCTTACAGAAAGTCAACAGCATACCTTTTTAAGGCAAATCTTTTGAAGCAAAACGTCTCACAACAATTATGTTCAGCAAGGTTCTTTCTGCGGAAGCTGTGAACAATGTGTTCGTGTTTACTCGAAGACCTCAATTTGTAATTATATGTACGAAAATCCGGTTCTAAGTGGTACTCTAGGGCTACAATAACTCTCACAAAGATCCTGTGTTTAATTATGGAACATGTGCGCAGGCTTTGCATAGCGTTACGCAATTAACGCTGTGTGAAAAATGTACATGGTTACGTAAAGCTATGAAAACAACATATAGCCCAGAATAAATGGGTTATCTGCAGCATGTCTTCACAGAATCCCCGGGAACGCTACGCTAGCGTTACTTCATATCAACAAGGATAGTCACTTCCGATTCTGTGTGCCCTTTGGGACCAATCGTGAACGCAATCGCTTCAATCTGTCAGAGTTCATTGACCTTTTTTCCTCTTCGGTCGCCTCAATCTTTGACGGTTCTCCAGTTTCTCCAGCAATCCAACATCTTCTGCCGCATCACACGCAGATGTTGTTGCAGGCGTTGCACGACCACAGAACAATTCATTATCACCTCAACCCGTGAAGCTGATCTGCCTGAGACAGCCAATCAGGAGCATTTGAAAAAACATTTTAAGTAATCGCAACGCTGAAAACTTAGAAGACGCCGATTGACTATTATATATTGTTTTGGTTTCTTTTGGAGAAGCAGTAACTTAAATGGAATAACCTCTTTCTTTTGACGCTATTTCGACGTAAGTTTTCTTCAACATTGTGAATAAATGATTGTGATTGATTGACTCCCTTCTATTTTGTCCGACCGGAGTGATAAATTTCGTGAACACTATCCCTTTTGGAAAAATCTGCAGCTTTTAGCAAGGACTGGTGGCAGAGAAATGAATGAAAACAGTGTTATTAGAGTTTAACTCAAGCTCCCATGTTACTGTAGTTTGAGTGAGTATATATTCTTGGATTAACATCAGAACCGTTATGCTGTGTTGAAAATTTGTTTTTTAGAAACGCCTTAGAAGTGGTAATTCAATCAATAAATTGAGTGAAGTAAGAATTCAACGTTCATATCCCCCACTAACTTCGGGTAGTTGTTACAACAGTCACCTTCTGTAGTTTCTCGTATACGCAGATAGAAAATATTGAAAAACCTCCATATATATGATATATCGTCTAGAGTAACCACAGTAGAGAATGTAGAAAAGAAAAATGTATGGCCAAAGGGCGTAATGAATTATCTCAAAAATGTCCAAAGAAAATCAGCAGGGTGGAAATTCGCTTGATCAAAATCGCTACGTGAGTAATCTGTAGCGCAGCGTTTATTGAAACCAATACCTGGCCATTTATGCAGTTTTCATTTCATTTGATACGAATCACGCCTTGGGGAGGTTCAATTTATTATTCTTAGAACTTTTCATCTTTTATTCTAGTTATTCACAAAATTGGATTAATCAAAGAAAACGAGACTACACGCAGCCACTGCGGCCCCTCGTGCTTCTATCAAATTCTTGAGATTTGCAGCCCATAGAGCACACACGTGATCACAATATAAGCATTTTAGAATAGCACGTCAGAAACTACTATAGTGTCCCCCCAAAAGTTAAATTTTCCAAATTAGCAAATTATTCACACGACCATTAAACTCCCTTGATTAGAAGGCCTTGTTAATAGTCCAAAGGCGTATCACAGAGTTTTCGTTCTTATGCATGTCTCATAAGTGAAAAGCTATCAAACCACTGAAAAGCTCACTTTTTAGCATACTCTGTATAGGTGCGATTAAAAAACGAATATTAAATCGACAATATACTCCTCATCTAGGAAAAGAAAGGAGCATTCCCAGAAAGAACTTATGAAAATTAGTAAAATTACGAAGTTTGTTTGGGAAATGTTGTAAAAGACAAAACATATAGCCTTCGAAGTTGGCAAATTTTGTATACTTTTGTGTTACGTGCGGAAAGTTGTAACTAGAGTTACCAGTTTCCCCAAGTAATACAAAAGTGTACAACATTAGCAAACTTCGCAGGGCTATATTTTCCCCATTTTACAACTCTTCGCGACCAAACCTGGCAATTTTACTAATTTTAGTATGTTTTGCCTAGTTCTGGTGATTAATTTCCTTCGTTTCTGCCAAATCAAAACTTGGTCTAAGGCGTATGTATTAACTACTTCTTAGCTACAAAATCGCGGTGAAAACGTAGTTAACAGTTTTCTAAAACTGGCCCCAGACCTTAGAATTGTTTGAAATGCAGTAACAACTTTTATGTAATTTTGAAGCCTGGTCACATAAGCTCATGATTTGTATGCATGCGTGGCTTAGCCACCAGCATGAATGTTAGCACATCTGCATGTATGGGTTGTTAAATCCGCATGTCTAGACAAGAGTTCTACAAAGCTGTTCAGGTTTTCTAGGAAACATAGCGCCCACATGCTGACATGCACGTGGAATACGGTTTATCTATGCATTGTGGAGCCCTGTGCTGCAGGCAGTATAAACTAATGAGAATGATTCAATGCATGCGTTTTACCGACCTCTGCAATAAATCTTTAAAACTTTATTACAGTTGCTTGTATGTGCGGTTCTTCTAAAACGTTTTGTCTTAAACCCGATATAGTGCGACTTCTTTTTAATTCATATATATTAAACCTGAATAACCCAGTGCGAAACATTAGTGTTTTACTTTAGCTAACGCCAGACTATTTTACCCGTCATAGGGAAACCCTTTGGACACTACGGAGTTGAATAGCAACGTCAGTCTCTTCCTTCATTTATTTATCTGCAGCTATAATCTGAAGCACTAAGCATGCATATCGTTTCGGAGATGCATTTACTAATAATGTAAATTATCATGATGTACAATTTAATTAGTATATATTGGTATGGAACATTTGGACTAAAATAGATGGAAGACTACCTGCCGCCGGAAGTGGGAAGCCAAATTTTTCCGATTAGAACCTAGTTCTTTCCCGCAAAGTAAACACACGGCCAGGTTGGAAAAATGAAAAATTGAAATATTCAGCTTGAAAAAAACAGCTCTTAAGCAATAATTGCACATTTCTTTTAAACTGATGTATTAGAAATAAGACTTTACAACGAATACAGACATTTTTGTTTTTTACAACGCTCCTTTTCAAAGTTATAAATGCTCTTGCAATGGTTTTTTCGGCCGGTCAACATCTGACAGAGCTTAATTTAATGCCTTTCCGTCACATATCACAAAATAACAACAACTGCACGTAAAATAACTAAGATAAAGAGTATAAAGCAACTAAAACCGCCAAGTTCTAACAGATCCTAATCATTAAAAAGTTTATTTTAAAAAAAAAACAGTCAGCCAAGTCTCGCTGTGTCATTGCCCTCCAGACACGCGTGTCTGGAGAGCAAGTTTGGCTCAATTGGCTGTCACCTGATCACTGGCTATTGTAAATGCAGGTAGCCTTCCATGTAAATATAGTTCAGTGGTATGGAATGATGAACGTAATGTTTTCAAACATTTAAAACAGGTACGCTCTGCGTACATGCATGTCGCATTCTCGTAGAAAAAGGGTCATCATCTTTCTACTGCTTTCTTCGTTTACCCTCTCCCAACCGTAGGAAGGAAGTTGTTCCTCTTTTCTGTCCTCCCCACTCTCCCCTCTTTCCCTCTTCCTTCTCTACCCTCCGAAATTTCATGTATTTCTCGGAGGTTTACATAACCTCTCGGATGATGCCAAGTTCGCAGGTTCAGTGTGCTTCGAACCTTACATGAACATCCACTTTTCAAAATACCATTAAAGTAGTTGCCGCCGTATGGCATCCAGCAAAAATTAGAAACTCTAAAGAGAATGTCAAATTAGTCTAGCGCGTATATCACCCACAATATTTTATATACATTTCTTCTTTTCTCACCCGATAATTTCACTGTTCCAAATGCGCCCTCTTAAGACTAGAATCCCCATTTTGAGAAAATCTCTGAAGTGGACAATTTCGCTGTTTAATTCCTCAAAGTAGGGCAGCAGAAATGTCTAAATGTGGTTCTTTAATGAGGTTTGATTAACTTTAAACGTTATATTCGGCCTAAAAAATCAAAAATTAAGGCACCATTGACAAACCACATGCACAAAAAACCGCATTTGGAGCCCTGATAATTTTTAACAGTTGTGACAGAATAGTTGGTGTTAATTTCCATACCATCTTCTAATATCATGTAGTGTTGGAAGCCATACTGGATAAAATTTAATCGTTGAAATCTGGACAACGAACAGTTTTGCAACGATTATCCTCGAATGAAACATGACGGGAAAGTATAGAGAAGATATGACATTCTGTCTATAATTTGCAGTTATTTAAGTCTACCAAAATTGCGTCTGAATTAAAAGTTTCAGTAGCATTGTGCTTGTTAAATGACAAACCATGTTTCTTTGTAGCATGCGCGAGATCTTCGTTAGATTTCACGTCGTTATTTAATTGAACAGCGTCCCGCACAACAGCTGAATCAACCGAAAGGTTAACGTAGTCTACAATTTAACTTTCGTTTTAGTCGTTTTATTGCATGTCCTAAAAGGTGGACTTTTCAAATTAAAATTAGAACACAAGCTATTGTGGTGTGATAGCCTTTCAACTGTAGTTTTCATTTTAGTAAAGTTGCTTTTATAGTTTTCACGTCACATGAAATCAAACAGGTAGACTTTTTTGGAACACCGAGTATACCCTTGGGGGATATTAGCTAGACCTATTCGTGTGAATTTAATGTATTGTGCGAATAAATAGCTACTTTGTATAGAGGTTAACTGTTTCGGGGGCACCTGCAGTATCTGACGTGCTATTTTGTGATCAGCTGAAAGCATGTCACGTGTGCTGTATAGGGTATAATATCCCAAGAGTTGGATGAAAGTCAGGCGGTCCGCAAGTGGCTACTCATAGTCGCTTTTTGTTAAGTTAATTCAATTTTGTGGAAACTGTAGAAGAAAAAAACGAAAAGTTCTAAGAACAGTAAATTGAATCTCCCTAAAGCGTGACTCGTATGGTATGAAATAAAAACTGCATAGGTGGCAAGGTATTGGTTTCAACTGCGTTGCAGATTACTCTCGTTGCGATTTTAATCAAGCAAATTTCTACCCCGCTGGTTTTCTTTGGACATTATTGAGATAATTAATTATTCCCTTTGGCCATACATTTTTCTTTTCTGCATTCTTTACTGTGGTTACGCTGGATAATGCACTATATATATGGACATTTTTCAAAATTCTCTATCTATACATCTCTACACGAGAAACTACAGAAGGTATATAGCTATACTGTTACAGCTGTCGCGTAGTTATTGCGAGGTATAAACTTTTGATTCTTATTTTACTCAATTAGTTTATTAAATTACCACTTCTAAGGCGTTTTTAGAAAACAAATTTTCGGCACAGCATAACGGTTCTGTTGATGATCCAAAAACATTAGTCAAATTCTAAGAACACTGTTTTCATTACGTGTCCAGTGTCACTAATCCTTGCTAAAAGTTGAGGTATTTTTCTCCAAAGGGAATATAGCGTATGCACATTTCGTCACTCTAGTTTGACAAAATAGGCAGAGACTTTAATCAATAACAAATATTTATTCAGAGGATTAAAGAAAACATACATTGGAGAACTTTATAAAAAAGAGGTTATAATTGAATAATTTATTGTTTCTCCATATGCAAGAAACCAAAACGATGAAAAATAGTTAGCTGTTGCTGTAACGGCAGTTTCTGATTTTAACAAGGTCGTTTAGACCTAACACCCTCGATTTCGCATGTATGCATTGATTTTCGGTGTGTCCAATGGCTGCCCGGCGATCAGCAGCGTATATAGCAACGATTGCAATTATGTACTTCATCTTGTGCCACCTCCAGGTTGTCTACTTTTAGGTTTAGTTTCACACTTGATTATTTGTTGAGATCGGGTTAGAAATTGCTAAACTTTGATATTACGTTCCAGTGTCATCACCATTGCGAATTTCTCCGATTGACTTTTCTTTGTACAAACCGTACAATTTATTAGATCCGTAAACATAGATAAGGCCCTTCAGCAAAAGTTACATGCTGAAACAGTCAACGTCTTCGATTGAAAATGCTAAGATCGATGACAAGTGATTTTACCAATACCGTATTTACTCGATTGAGCGCCGCCCTCGAATGAGCGCCGCATTTGAGATCAAATTTTTTAAAAGAGCGCCGCACAAGTTATTTTTAGTTGCGGCGCTTAATAGAGCACCGTCAGAATCGTTGAAAACGCTAATACAAACAACCGTAAATCTTAAATCAACCTCGGAAATTTATTTTCTTGTGTTACAAGGCTTTTTAGTTCAAAGTATTACAATGCTTTTTAGTTCACACTTCTTTATATTATTGTTGAAAGTTATTGTTATAATTCACAAGTAAAAGATTTTTTAAAGAGCGCCGCCCCCGAAT
>JAODVM010055110.1:0-17882 GCA_025400095.1 Phenganax marumi | reverse complement strand
AACTATATGAAAATGGAATTGGCATACACCCCCCAGAAAGTTTACACTATGACTGACTCTATGACTGATGTGAATTTTCGCCCATCATCACAATACTGCAAAGTTTTGAAGAAACTTTGCACTAAAAACAGTAAAATAAGCTTGAACATCCAAGATTCAAATGTGCCACAGAAATTGTTGTGAAGTACTTTGATGTTAAATAATTAATAATTAACATAGACATTGTAAATTACCTTTGGGAGAAGGCAGCAAATGGTGAGATGATTTCACAATAGGATATTTTGATAAAAGCAGAGCACTGAAAAAATCAATTTGAAGTCATTAGTTTCTTGCTTTTGACACACATGGATTAAAATATTTCTAATTTACAATGTTTTCTACAACAAAGCCTTTTTGTAGGTATATTATAGTGAACGTAATGTAAATGTATCTGTCAGCTACACATCATTAAAAGCATTATATGCTAATAAATTTATGCTACTGTTTAATCTATGGGATGTGGGATGAACTAAAAATGAAAACATTTGCACATGGGCTTTGCATGCATTATTATTCCAAACATTTCAGAGGCCAGTTGTGCTACACTCAGAAAGCACTGTTTAGTGGCCAGCAATTTTTTCATCCTTTCTAGAATTTTTCCTCAAAGTGTTAGCCTAAGTTTAAAATTATAGCACGAGATTAAAATCTATAACATGTACTCTTGCCCAAACTGGAAGTTTTACAGATTTCTTGGTGAAGTCTATACAGGTTTTAAAATCCACTATTCACTGGATATCATTATTCAATGCTCACATGGCTAGGTCCAGCCTCACAAAAAAAAACTTCATAGACAAGCCAAAGAAAACAGAACATGCACTGAAACAATGCAAAGCCAACTTTTCATTCAAGCAGAGATTGAACTGCCATGAGATGTTTTCTTTTTTGCTGTCTCCGCTGTATACTGTTTGAAAAATAAAGTGCTCAGAAAGGAAAAGTATCAATTGCTACAATCATCCATATCAACATTTGCTACAAGAGCTATAATTTTTCCATTTTTCAAGCCATGCTTGCCCTTTCTTGCAATAGGGTAAGGATACAATACAGATAGCATGACGTTGATCATTCAAGTTCCTTTAGTCAGTATCTAGTACAGTGCAAAGGCAGTGAAATAGTGTGAACTACATGTTTACATGTAGGTCAAAAATGGCAACGCACTGCAGTTTTAGTTCCTTGAAAATTCATACTGAGTCAGTCAATTCATTATGATTTTAATTCACAAGAGTAAAAACACATGACAGGATAAACTTGTGGCCTCCCCACTTCAACTACAACATACAGCATGTACAAAAAAGTGGAATCCAACCAAAAATACAACTTACTTGGTGATCATTTCACATTAAAAGCTAGTTTTAACATAGTTTGAAAGCCTGTTTGTTTGCAGTTTTACCAAAGGTCAACTTATTGCTTTACGGCAAATAATTGCTGAACAAGATAATATTCAACAGAGCAGGTAACTTTTAGACGCAGCTAAATTATGCAATTTTATCATGTTACGTACATATCATCATATCATCCCTCCTAAAATCACTTTCATAATGACTAAAATTTTTGCGAAAACTCAATAATGTGGTTCCTGTCTTCGAATATGGATTCTAAGCGGATCAAAATCATTGAAGGGGAAACCTTTTGTTTGAAACGATAGAACAAGACACCGTATATGGTATTATCTTCTTACTGGCTTACATCAGAATTCGAATTTAAATGCAAAATTACCGTAATGTAAACAAAATGGTACATGCTCCACAAATTTGAAAGCACTTTGGTTCTAAGAAAAATGGTTACATGGCAGTGAGGAAAAGTTTATAGTAAGCTACAAAGACATGCTATTGAACTGCTAAAAGGTTAAGCTTCAAAACAAATGCAAACCGTAATAGTTTGCCCTATTACTCATTTCAAAGTGTTGATTTAAATTGCAGACTTTGTTTTTTTTCACACCATGTACACACTAACCTAATTAGATTAAGCCAAGAAATTACTTATGAAGGGTGTTTCAGGAAAAAGTAATCGAGCTTCAGTGCATTATTGCACATGATTTACTTGGTCTGCAAAAAATTTTTGCATATTCGGAAAGATTGTGTTGTAGCTGTTGAATGACACGATTGCCATGCGAAATGGAAAAAAATTAGTAAAATTTGAAATCACATATTTTCTCCTCTGTGCCTAAGTAAAGCACTGCATAACAAAAGGTAATACCATTTAATCATGAATGTGTGATAGTTTGAATATGGTTCTACAACATGTCCATTAAAAATTATTCCAGCTTAATAATAATGAAGCACATATGGGCAAATTATTGAAGCAGATCCATCAATTTGAGTCACGAAAGAATAATTTTTAATGGTTTTAGACCAAGTTGTTAATGGTGAAAAATATGCAATTCCGACTACCAGTTTTTATCGTATTTATTACTGAAATCAGTAGACTGTGACACCCCTGTTAATTTTCGCTTGTCGCACTTATATTTACAGTCATCACGTGATATACTTGATGTACCTGCTGAAAATTGAGCTTCGTGACATCATTCAACATGCGCTCAATCTCAACCACACCACACAAACACCCTACTCGCCTTTCAACATCGTTGCAGTCAGGTATTGTGTAAGTAAGCATGGATTGCGAAGTTTATCGGCTGAAAATTAAATATGACAATGCTAAAGGAATACTTGGAATTGGGTTCATTGTTTCAAAAGAAGCTGCTTCTCTAAACCACGAGGTCATACTTGAGAAAGTATGTTCCATGACTTCACGCTTCGATGACACTGGAGAAGAAGACATCATCATACAATATCTAGACAATGAAAAAAATTTTGTCAATATAACAGATGACCAGCCGTGTATCTGCAACCTTCTTCGCTGTGCAGTAGCATCTATGAATTGAACAATCAAATTCTCCTTAGTGCAAAGTCAAGTTTCATCATCCCAAAAAAGAATTGTTGAACAAAATCAGCTTAGTCCTTCTAACATGCCAAGTTCTTCAAAGGGAAAAAAGGTAGTTCTCTCAGCTGTAGAACTTTGAATTTGCAAGAGCCCTCGTCATTAGTCTGCCCAGCGATGAACCAAAAACCTGAAACTCTTCATGCACACAAGCAATGGGATCATTTCACAGGCGCAGCTGTGAGAGTGCCACGTTTTGCAACTCCTCTAGACAAATTTTGGGAGTCTCAGAAGACGAAGTTGACTTGTCTTGAAAAAGAAGACAAGAAGATTGCTGACCGCATTGAAACTTTTCAAGTGGGTAAAAAGGCATGCTCATCTAGCAGTGGCCCAACATGTAGCAACTGTCACAGGCAAGAGGGCCATAACCGTGTAAACTGCCCATACGACGCTTGTGATTCATCGTTTCATTGCAGTGCCATAAATAAATATCCCGATGAAAAATTGCAACTCAAGGAGCATGAAAAACAGCAGCAGGAAATCACAAAAAATGTAACATCACTTCGAATTGAGATCGTGGCTAAAGAGGCAGCAACAAGGTCAATCCAGCAGGGCTATGTTTATCAGATACGTCAACAGCTTAACGAAAGCGATCCTTGGCATTACTTGCAAGATGGCAACGGTGGACAGTGTGTGGAAAACAGGTTTCAACTCAACAAAGACACAAAAAAGCTAGAAATATTGTTAAATGGAAAACTTCCACAGTCAGGTTCTGACATCCGAGGGTTATTGTTGCAAGCAGAGTTACACATATCATATAATAACAGTCGCATAAACAAGGCAGGGAAAACATCGATTCGACATCCGTACAAAAAACGTTGGCAGGACAAGGTAATCAAGTGGCACATGAAAAGCACTGAAGGTTTGGGTTGTGTACGCGTCGGTGAAAAGAGCAATGCTTCAGGTAATAACGACATGCTTGATGTGATGATTATTTGCTAGCCATTAGGATTCGGGAAAATTTAAATGATGATGTGACGAAACACAAATTCATGCGAGAAGATCAAGAACCAACACTGCCATATTCGTTTGGAATGTCGAGCTCTAGGAGTACTAGTGCTGCTTCTTTAAATCGATCGAAAGCGACGAGTGTGAACTTGAATGACAAACAATTTAGTGGAGGAGATGCTTTGGTGGAATCATGCAAAACGGTTGCTGACGAGTTTTAGACGGCAGTTGGATAAGAACTAAGAGGAGTTGTTCAGTTGTTAATATTTTATGAAGTTCATATTTCGTTTATGTTCTCCTTCTAATAATACATAAAATCTCCATAAAATTGTGTACACTTGTACACGTGTAAGAAATACTTGGAAAAACTATTTATAAGACTTTTTGTTGTTATTATTATTGTTGTTATGACTGGATTATCAAACAGTTTTATAATATGACTATTATGTGTCCGTTAGGAGTTTGGAAAGCCTTTACTTCCTTTGACATTGTCTACGAGGGAAATTCACGTTCATTCGCGGTGATAACCGTTGACTGCGTCAAATGTGTTTGCTGGTCATCCATGCTGGACTTAATTCCAATTTTCTTCAAACAAACCTACATTCAAAGAAGACTTTGTGCTCATAGTAATTGGACTAGCACTTTGGCAAAATCGCTCCAATAGTTTCATAATAAGGCTTGTTAAGACTATTTTGGGACAGTTGCAGTGTACAATAAGTAAAACTCGCCACAAATGCAATGTCATCGTTACAAAAGTTCATGCAAAGTATGAACATTTTCCCTCGGTTTTTGCTAAATTCTAAAATGTTTTTGCAACTATTCAATATATGATTTAAGGCATACCATGCCTTAAAGTTCGTAGCATTCGTACCGGCTTCACTAAAGTTTCAATTTGTGAAAGTTACTGCTATTGCACAAGTATTTAATATTGTTATAGGTATTCCATCTTCTTTGAAAATTTACAGTGACAAACTAGCCAATATCAACACTATTTTTCGGCATCCCGTATATTCAAGTTCACGTCTATTTTTATCAAATTGTTAAGAATACTAATTAAAGCAAAAAAACGTGTTCACTATGATTGTTCATATAGCAATGTAACTAACTTTTTTGTAATATTCAACACAGTCACTTACAGTAAGTTGTTTTGAGCATTTGTAGACTCCTTTGTGAACATCTCCTGCAAATGCTTGACAATTTTCCTCTTGTTTTGCAATTTTTTTCAACTTATTGAATACTAACTCAATAGGGTTTAATTCTCGACCATAGGAAGGAAGATACACAATTTCAATTCCCATATTATCTAACCACTCTGCGAACATGTTACCCCCTTCAGAATGATGTGCTGGGCACTTATCAAGAATTATACGATCTCCATAGTGTAAAATTGGTCGCCCGTTCGGCAAAAAGTTGTTGAAAGCTTCTCCAACAAAGTTCAAAAATTTCAACGTATCGCTAGCGCCATCTTACCGTATTCGCGTATAACAGTCCCTCCAAGCCAATCAACATGTTCAGCGTGACATTTGGACTATTGACATGCTTTCCAACTTCAATGCAACCGTATTTACAAGCGAGTGCCCACAGTTTGACTTTCCAACTCCTGGAAGAGCAAAACCAGCTTCATCAAAATATTTGAGTTTATAAGGATCTATGGTGCTCAAATAGTTCAAAAAGTCCTGAAAGTAGTCGACATTCTCATTTGTGAATTTTTCCTGCCTGAAGTTTGTCATTCTTTTCCACATCCACTTATCGCCGGTCAATCTAGTTCAAACTGCTGGTCCTATGGCTGACACCGACGTCCCAGCCAGAATTTCACAGTGTTCATTAACAGCACCAAGTACTCTCAAGTATGACAGGGAAGGTTTCGTAGACTTTAATGCTTCTCTAAAATCTAAATCTTGATCCATTGTATGACTTGGGTTGTTTCCACCTTTTGATTTTGGCTCAACAGTCCCATCTTTACAGCAACAGCTTGATAGTTTAGTAACACAAGATCTGCTAAGTTTAAAGTGGTTAGCAATATGTTTAAATGAACCTGGAAAATAGCCACTTTGTAGATCGCCGCTGTTTCCAACAATATGGTCTATCACTAGACGTCGCAATGATTTGTCAATTGCTCTTCCTAAAATGCGCAGTTCTGCCATTTTTTTGACACAGTATACATACTTATCTTCACTGTTCTTATGAATTGTAGTCTTGAATGATAGCTTGGCTTCAGTGGCTTTATGTACAAGACACGCCCGTCCCGAAGTATTTGATCACAAGGTACAGTCAAGTATATCACGTGATGACTGCCAATATAAGCGAGACAAGCGAAAATGAACAGGGGTGTCGCAGTCTACCGATTTCAGTAATATTTTCGCTCAGTTTTTCTCTATCTAACATGAAAACGTCTCCCCCATCGCACTAAATATGCAAAAATTTCGTTCACAGCCCAGTAATTCATGTACAATAACATGCTGAAGTTTAATTACTAATTAATTTATTTTCATCCACCCACTATTGTATGATACACTGGTGCACTATAGCATTGTAAAGACAGGGTAGGTAAATATATCACAAAAACTAACATGTGCAATGGGTTATAGCAGCTAAATTCTATGGCTTGCATCATTATAAACCTTCAATTACCCCTCCTTTCACTAATAGGCTGCTGCTACCTACCCCCACGTATGATCCCTGGTTGACGGTCCAAAGTCTGAGTACATTCTCAATCTTTCTGCTAGCCACATTGTAAGATCATTATTGCCAAGATATGGGCGAGAACAGTCACTTTCAAGCAGGCCAATGACATCTGCCCCTAAAAGATACCCAGCATAACATACAAAGTAAAAACTCTCCTATGAATTTAACTATCAAAACAGATATTGCAAAACTGCAGTAACAACACCAAGTAAAATGTCAAGAACAGCAAGAGCACAAACAAGACAAGTCTACGATTGTTTGTGACCTCTCCCCCAAGATTCCATTAACAAAAAGGCTTTTGGCCATGTGAATAAACTTTGAATTAAAACAAAGTAAATCCTTGACAACTCTAGCCAACATAGTGCCAACAACATAACAGAAGAACACTTACGCATGGCAATGTTTTGAACTTTGATCACACTGTATCACAGTGGGGTTTTTTTCGAATCACTAGTTTTGATCTACAACACCTAACAGCAACAGAGTTGCTAAATGCTTCATATCATAATGCTGATTTACATTCAAAATCAGCATTAATCAGCTTTTCAAATTGACATTTGTTACCCTAATTAGTTCTGGTTGCAACCCAGCATTTATTCAAAAACGTTTAATAATTTATTTATCAAAAAAACCTGCTGTTGAGCACCCATACAACACTTATCTTGCTATATTAATTTCAAAAGAGTTGTGGATAGTTTGTAAACACAAATTGACATTTACGTCCAGCTAGTAAGACAACTCCTAACAGAGTTGTTGGAAATTTCTTCCCTTGGGCAATGATGAATTCTTGTTTTAGATGTCTTCAGTCAGTCAATAAGACAGGAAGAACAAGTCCTTAATTTTTTGAATCAAGAAAATAATGAAATCAAGAGAACATAGCCAGTTGCAGCAAAGCCTGTAAAAATCACAAAATAATGGCTGATTTCACATACATTGTTTAATTCATAATTTTCAAAAAATTTTGGCTCATTCATAAACCATCATCTGTCCTCAAACGTTTATTTAGTTACATCTTGCTAAATATCACATCAAGCACTACATACCAAAATTCAATATAGCTTGCCCCTAGATTGATGTATGTTTCAACCACATAGCTTGTACAGCTGTTGTGTTGTAGTCAATGAAACCCTGACATTTTTTTGGACACCGGTCTACTGTACCCTAATCCTGTGAACTCTTTTAAATATAAATTAAAATAAAATTACAGTTGACTGCTTAGAACCATAAATGCTCAAACACATATAAGTTAATACACTTACAATAGCAGGACATTAAAGAGCTGTTAATCATCTGGATTCAATAAGTTGAATGAATAAATAGCACATTCATGTTAGAAAATGTTTGCTTTCAGAACGACCCTGAATTTTTAATCAAACTGAGTTTCAGTTTGACCATATGAACCTTCAGATGAGCACATTTATTCAAGTTAGCTGGAAACAGTGGTAGTAAAATGAAAAAAGATTAAACATAAAGCAGATTACAGGAGACTCACCAGTTTCGTTCAACATCACTGCAGCTCGCTCATAGCTTGGCCACCCATGGTTGTCATAGCCAAAATGAACAGTCCAAATTGCTGCAGAAAATTTCCTTTCATGGGTGTCCTACATCATCAAAAACCATACACAAAATTCATTATCCACTAGTATTGCCAAAGACCATTATAGCATTAAAGCATTCGAGCATAGTCGTAAAAAAACATGTTTTTGCATGCAAATACAGTATACGCATGAACATGCTGTATGTAGAGGTTGTCATATTCTATTTATTTCATCTACATGCTACTACTCATTTATACTTTTACAACTTCTAATTTCATGCTTTGTTCCAATACATATCAATTTTGATGAACGTTTTAAATTTTAAACTGTATGAAGTCAAAGCAACTCACCAACAATCAAAATCTTTATAATATCTTCAACTACAATTGCATTTGCATTATTTCAGTTAACTAGACAGTTAAAAATACTATTTAATGCTGTCATTCATTAATTTTACTTGATCAAACATTAGTAGCTTTTTGCTCTTAGCTATTATTGATTTGATGTGATGTGAAAGTATATATATAAAATATTCTCGTTTGGTTTGATAGCATCACTAACCACTATTTGTCAAGCACTGACCTGACTAGGCGTATTGTATTCCATGCTTTTGTAACGCATCAGCATGGCTGAACAACCACCAATCAAAATAAATAACATACCTGAAAAAAAAATTTTGTGCAACATTAATGATTGCTTAACATATTACTCAAAAGATGGCATATACTACAAAGGCAGCTATATACAAAATGGTTTTTGCATATCAGGAGCAATATAAGCAAATGCCTACTTCACAATGCTACAGCAATAAACAAAACATTTTAAATGTCTTGTGATGGAGTTCAACATACCTATCCTTACATAGGTGTTAAAAAACAAGAATCGGTCCCCATGAAGCCTCAAAAATGCCATTCTTGAACTAGACTTTGAGCCACATTTTTTCTTACTTTCATCAACAGACACGGTCGTAGTGATGCCAACACCTGCAGAGCACAAAAAAGGATGGTGGAATTAAATTTATGAACACATCGTACATGGGTGTGTACTAGAGTCACTACAACAGTAATCTGTAACTACAGAGATAGTAATCAAGGCCACTTAACAGACAGTGTTTCAGAATAACGTACTGACCCTTTTCTGGAGTGCAAAACATGATTACAAAGTTAAAATAAATCTAATAGACCATATCACTTTTTGTGAGGAAACTTTTTCTTTCTCTAAGTCGCCCATGTAATCATTTGTTTGTGTTTGGTAAAGACTCCCCCCATTCTATCTATGCCTCATCACATTACTCGGTATTTGAGCAACTCATTAGCAATTCATGAGCAAAACACAAAGGAAATGATAACAAAGGCAACAGTATTGTCTGTGATAAAATTAAATTTTATCGTAACAAACATTTTAAGTTTTGGCTTCAATTTTCTTGCCTTTGATAACATTGATTAACACAATTAGTTTTTCAATGTCTTGATGAAATAGATCATTGGGCAAGCTATTCAAGACACTCACACTACGTTTTATCCGATATGAAATGCTCAGGCGCACCTCATGTTCTACACCTAATGAAACACTGTTGCTCATGCTTTAAACAGTCCACAGCATAGCTAGTATAATTATTTAGTATATGACTTCATTAATGACTTACAGAAAAACGTTCATAGGATAGTTTTACAAACCATGCTAGATTAATAAAGAAAAAAATGGGATGTGTATTATGTTGATAGGATCACATGAAATGCCAGAAATGGACTCTCCTATAAATCACTGATATAATACGACACCACTGATCGAGTTTTTGACACTTAGTCATAAGCGGGCAAAATGAAGGACGATTTGAAATTGAGTGGGACTTTACATATCAAAACAAAACTGCAAAGAGTTTTGGGAATAATTTAGCTTCAAAGCAACCCAGTGAAAGCTGATTTTTCGCAGTGTACACGCAGAAGTATAAGGTCAGAACATGAAGCAACAATGGCTTCTGCTGAGACGTATCCATGTTTTTGTTGAGTTGGAGAGCAGCTGAATGAGTCAACAAATGAGAAATGAAATCAGTTTCCCAATACGCAAGACTGACACCTTTATTCTAAAAGCCACTCACACCCAAAGCGTAGACACTCAATTCCTATGAATGCAACTCACAACTCAAGGAGTATTTTATCAACCTGCACATACTTTAAATTTTCCCAAAACTTTTTTGAATTGCTTAGAATCTTGTAAGTCACAACAAACTGAGGATTGAACTCTTGTGATAGATCTTTCGATGTTTCGCTTTACCCTTGCACCATTTTGCAATCATTCTTTCTATTTATTAGAAGCCCTTTGTGCTTCTGTACTACTTTTCTTGAAAGGAACATTTCAATGACAAAAAGTATTGTTTACTTTCACCCATGTTGTACACGCAGCAAATCGTACGAATCAAACTGATGATTCGACAACAGCTTAAGTTATATACTCTTTGAATACAAAGTTGCCTAATACTTTGAAGCATGAATGCTCCCACACTGAGTGGACCCTTGTACTTCACTCTAACTCATATTTCAGCCCTACATAAGTGCATATCAATTGAGTCACATGCAATTGTTGGTGACTGAGCATTTAAAATACAAGTGTGATAACTGCACTGCTTTTGTGCCAGAAAAGAAGTATACACAAAACTGATGGAAACCTATGAACTGAAAGGTCATTCAAGCCAAACAGTTTTCCTCTCACTTTCTGCAGGGAATTATTGAGTGAGAAATGCAAAGCGTGGCTGCTTCAGATGTGAGGACAGTTAGCAGTTTCAAATGTCTGGCTTTTCACAATATGAGGCATCATCGATTAGTCCCTGAGCAACTAAGCAAAGTGAATTCCAAGGGAACTAATTCCAGTGGGTTGTTTATGCCAATGTACCTCTTGCAACAGCAAGATAGTATATAA
This sequence comes from Phenganax marumi, assembly GCA_025400095.1. NCBI lineage: Eukaryota > Metazoa > Cnidaria > Anthozoa > Malacalcyonacea > Clavulariidae > Phenganax > Phenganax marumi. The sequence continues at coordinate 6,822 of JAODVM010055110.1, read as the reverse complement.
GTTATGTTGATTGAGATGAACAATGTACATTGCCAGTGCTGTTGACAAGTGCAGTGGTAAATAATGAGACATACTTATACATTTTTAACTTTGTCTTTAGATTTTGTGCAGCTTGATGAATGCTGGTGTCTTGACAAAAATAAGCGTGATTATGTGAAATAAGTTGCAAAACAAAAGGTAAAGCAATTCAACTTGCTTCCTTGCCCTGCCCATATACAAACGCTGGATTAGTTCAAATTAGCGCACCTCATTCTTACCACAATACTAATCACTTTGCACAAAAATCACTGTAGTTTGTCTTTGTATCACTGGGAAGTGTATTTTAAAAAAAACATTTCCCACAAGTCAAATCACAGATCATTGTCAGGGTGTTATGGCAAATGCAAGGACAAGCAATAAAACCTGCGGTTTTCTTCTCAAAAAGGTAGACTGTGAGATGCACAGGCCAAACCAAGATTTTCCAAAAGTTTTACAGTGGCAAGAGAAATCTGTGAAAAATAGGAAAACACTATGCTGCATGAGTGAAAGAGAAACACTAAAACAGATGGGAAGATGGGAAACAACATTTGCAAAGATAAACATCTTTGCAAATGGAGACTTCCCACAATGTAGAAAAGGTAGAGTAAATCTGTTTTGCTATGTGTAATAAAGAAAATCATATTTCACAGCTATGAAGCACCAAAAATTTAGATCTTTTAAGTGTGTGCTGCATATTTTAATATTTTTGAGTATTTAAAAATACTCAATTGCGTTTCTATTCCTAACTTTCAGGGTGCTTTGAAAGAAGTTTGAGCAACAATGGCGGAACCAAATGAAAACGGAAAAATAGGTACGCACTGCGTACATGTTGCATGCCATCTGAACTGTGATGCATTAATTTAGTGCCTAAATCTAACCCATCTGCAGTAATATACTAGAATTATTAACTTTTTTGCACTAACAACTTTTTATAACGAAGAGCAAGGTCTTGGTCTTAACGTGGCATTGACAGCACTGGAGCATGATGATGAGCTGTGTGATGAATTGTAGCAATAGCATTTTACAACCATTTGCAAGTGTCACTGGGGTCTTTTCGACTTCCAGGTACACACAGTGTATACGCGCTGCACAACGACGAGCACGATCTTTAGAATGTTGAACAAATGCGAATTCACCTCGCAAATTTCGATTCACCTTATATTTCACCGACTATATCACTTCTACAACATCAACTGGTGCTGAGGTGTAGGTGTTCTAAACACACTCAGGCCAACACTTACTTGATATTACAATATCGTTATAGATGTACTCGGACAGGCATTTACATATGACACGAAGATGATTAATCATTACAACTAAACGCAAACACAGGAAACTAAATTACAGCACAAGTGTCTCAGCAAAGCATTATATATAGCATATATATACATAGCTCAGGAATTGAGACAAGCCAGCAACTAAAATTTGGGTTTCATGAAACAAACTTCCGTTAAGCGCGCCGTCAAAACAAAGCTTGAAAAAGCAATAACTAGCATCAGTGATGTTTTGAAGGGCGTAACTTTTAGTTTAGACGCTGTAATTTATGCAAGTTTTGAGAACGTGTATTTTAGCTGTACTGTAGCGCTTGTAATGCGTAAAATATTTTAGTTTCGATACCGAGGCCAGCTGAGAATTTTTATTTTACTCAAATTAAAAAGTTACAACTACATACACGTTTTCAAAAGTGCATGAATCACGGCGTCAATAGTAAAAGTTACCCCTTCAAAACAGCACGTTTCCGATGACAACCATGCTATTTATAACTTTTTCAGACTTTGTTTTGACGGCGCGCTTAACGGAAGCTTGCAAATTGTTGCAATGTACAAGGAAAAATTATTCTGTTCGCCGTTAATCTGCTTGCTTGACAAACATAGCATAAGAGCATGCGAATCTTCAAATCACCATCACTTGATTTAAATATATAATTATGCAAATTATGCTCGTAAAAGTTGTCGGGAAAACTAGGTATTTGTCGTACTTTACTTATCGTGCTTATCTGCCACGTGCGCTCAGTAGCCACGTGATTGACCGGACAGACACTCAGACAGACACGAAATTTAAGCTATATGAAAGTTGCATGCCTTATAAGGCATGCAACAAAAACGTTTCTGGCAAAGAATCTTATGCGCAAACCTTCTTCTTAGTTCACAAAGATAATCGAGCTAGTAGGACCTTTAGTATAAGATTCCTTGATTCATAACAGTTTATGAAAGTCTTTGTCTATGAAACGTCTCTGATTCATGGTAGTTTCTTTATGTTTTCATGGCCAAAAAAGTGATTGTTAAGTTTCATATTTTACTACTGAACTTAATGAGCAATCTAGTGTTCTTCCTATCAAAAACAAGTTTGCGTGTCCATCATAAAGTTGCCTGATAATGTATAGACAATTCCTCTTGTACACTTTCGCAAAGTTTTTCATACAAGATGCTTTGAACACAATCAAGTCATGCCTGGTCCTTAAGGTATTTGTGCATTACTTTTCACAGGGTCCTTCCTGGTCAAATGATTATTACAGTAAATTACAATGGTGATAAAAATAGTATATGAGAGTTTCAGGGGAAGAAAAAGGGTGTGTTAGATAAAAACAGTGACCAAGATCACAGATTTAAGCCAAAGAAACCCTCAGCCTTCCACAGAAGACATTTCTATAGCAAAAATTGTAATTTATTTGATCAAATGTATCATAAAAATGTTTAGATTATTACAGTTACCATGACTAGTTTCAATTCATGTCACAATCGCTTGTGCAAGGATTGCATTTGAATTTATTGCAAATTTTTTGTATTTGCTTTAATAGTCACAAAGTTTGCTGTTCAAATAAATGTTTTAATCAGCACAAAAAAACTTGCAAACAAAAGGAATTGTCAATAATATGAAAAGTGAGATATTGCTGAAAGGTCAAACTTATTGTGTAGCTACCAAACAGACAGACAAAATGAAAACAGGTGTGGTGAATATGTTTGCCATATTTTTAAATGTGTGTTGTTGACCATTTGTGTTATATGGAAGTACAAACAAGTAAAGAACTAAACAACAAACTTAAATTTGACAAGCCTGTTTGGATAACCTGATCAATTTACAAGTCATTGTATAAGTCTTACCATCCCACATTTTAAAAAGATTTTCTTAATTTCAAGTAGCTTATGATTTTTAATGACATTGTCCAGTTCCTAGCCATACAAAGTTCCTCTCAATTCTTCCTACTCCTAGTCATTCGTCCTATAAACAGGACGATCATGAGCAACTGTTTTAGGGTTTTGTGAATCTCTCTTTTGAAAAGTTTGACAAATACCCCTTTTCACTAAATTTATATTCACCACGCTTCCTATGACAACGACCGTTTGGCTCCACTTAAGACCCTATAAACTTTCGCATGGATTTTCATGCATAATCATCTGCACAGCTTGTGACCCACCACAGAATGATGATAAAGAATAAGTACAACACTTAATAACAAAACTTGACCTTGCCCTTGCAAAATATCCAAAGGCAGGAATTATTATTGTCAGCAACTTCAATAGATGCCCCATGTCTCAATTACTTAGGCACTTCTCCTTAAAGCAAAATTTTCAAAGTTTTAAAGAAGCAACTAGGAATGATGACATCTTAGACCTAATACTTACGAACATGGCAGCTTTTGTGATACCCCATTAATCACCCCACCTGTCAGACAAAGTGACCATAACTCCCTTGCTTTTACCTTCAAAGAAGCCCAGCCTGAGAATGAGACTACCACAGTTAAAAGTAGTAAACTGTGCCCAACCAATAAAGCTGCTTTCAGGAAGTGGTTGGCTGGTATTAATTGGACATGCCAGTATCCCAAACCCTCATGTGAGCGGATATTGACTATGTTTCAAAATGATCTAAAGACATGACTAGATATTTTCTTTCCACCAATATCTGCAAAACTTCATAATAAAGACAAAGCTGGGTAATACCTGAGTATAAGAATATTATGTCAAACAGGCAAAAGGCTATCCATCATGGGAAAATCAACAGTACCGACGCCTTTGTAAACTCTCCAACAGACAGTGTACAAAACTTACATCTGCATACTTTCAAAAATGATGGATCAGTTGAAAGCAAAACCCGACCCTAAACGGTGGTGGGAATTCATTAAACAGCTTGCAGGATACCCCAAGAAAAAGGAGTTCTCTGCAATGATATTGGATGACATGATTATCAGCAGGAAAGACTTAGCTAATAAAATTAACAATGTCTTTATATCAATTATTCAACAAATGTCCCCCCTTGAACAATCTAACACTGTGAATCAGCCTGAGAGTGGTCAACGTCCAATTCGTCCTGAGTATATTCTCAGAAAAAGAAAGTGTTTGCCAGAAATTAGCTGCCATATCATCTTCAAAATCACCCAGACCCAACAATGTGTCAAACTGGGTGCTCAAGGACTATGCTGAAATCTTAGTCTCACCCATTCTTTTAATTTTTACCTCTTCACTCCAGCAAGCATGCAATTTTGCATTGTGGAAAAAAGCTATATTTATCCCAATCCCAAAAACATCAGCACCTGTGAATAAAAATAATGATCTTGGCCCTATATCACTAACTCCTACCCTTTGAAAACTTTGCAAAAGTTTTATTGCCGATTGGCGCAATAAAAGGAAAAATAGATGAAAGACAATTTGGTTCAGTAAAGAATACCCTGACTACTCATGCCTTACAGGAGACAGATGCAGGAAACAATTTTACAAGAGCATTCCTCATTGATTTTTCTAAACCATTTGACTGCATGGATGATATCATCCTTCTGCAGAAATTGTCAAATAAGAATGTACCACGATTTATAACAGGCTGGACTCAAAGCTTCCTTACAAAACATAAACAAGACGTAAAACTAAGTAAAAACCTTTCCAATTGGCATAGAGTAAATGGAGTAGTACCGCAAGGAACCGGTTTGGGCCACATTCTTTTTCTCGTTATGATAAACGATCTCCTTACCAAATGGCCTGATAGATGGAAATTTGTTGACAATTGTACAGTCACCGAAAGTATCTTGCCTGATAAAATGGCCATGAGTGAATATCTGAAGTCTTACTTAGAATTTGTGGAAAGACATTTTCCAAGTAGTATTGAAATATTGGCAGGTGACTTTAATAAACTTGACCTTAAAACGTCTGCAAAAGATTACCAGGTTAAGCCTATGATAAACTTTCCAACTAGAGGTGGCAATATTTTGGAGCAAATATACACCAACGTACAAGGACATTATAATCCTACAACTAGAAATCCACCATTTCGCTTATCAGACCACACAACAATCACTGTATCTCCCCAGTTACACAAAAGATTAAAACCTCAGAGTATAACTATCAAAACTGGCCTAAAGAAACACAGCACTGCAGCATGTTTCGATCATTTCCTTACACAGATACCATGGGCCAGCTTGTTTATTCAAAACGAATCTAATGAAAGAAAGCTGAGTATATTTACTGACATAATAAAATATGGATTGGATACATTAATGCCAGAATGTGCTATTAGAATTCGGGAAACAGATAAACTTTGGATGAAAGTGAACCTAAAAGATCTCATAAGAAAGTTAAAGAAGGCTTTTGCAGCAGGAAATGACTTTCTATATAGATTGTTGAGAAATAAAGTGAAATGCAAGAGGAAACGCTGTCAGCAGATGTATTACATGAAAAGGTCAAAGACCTTCAACATGTAAAGCCGAGAGATTGCTGGTTTGAAATAGAACAGATATGTGGGACATCAAAGAAAGCACGTCCTGACATGTGATCAATTGTGACAATACAAACTGATTGTAACATCCCAGAATTGACTTGGGAGATTAACAAGGCCTTCCTTAGTCTGACACAAGAGGATGTGCATGTCGCCATAGGAAATGACCACCCTATTAAAGTTAATGAACATATCACAAGAAAGCTTCAACAGATAAATGTACCTAAATCAAGCGGCCTGGACAATATTCCTAACCAGGTTTTAAAAGAATTTTGTGAAATATGATCTCCATCTATTGCTGATATTTTAAATACATCGTTTCAGAAATCCAAAGTTCTGCCTCCATGGAAGTTGGCCGACGTTGTTCCTTTACCAAAGTCCCTAAAATCAACGATGTCAACGACAATTTGAGACCTATCTCTTCAACATCGACTTATCAAAGATGGCCAAAGCATGTATTATTGACCAGAGAGTAAAACCTACCTTGTTAAAAACCAAGGACCCACAGCAATTTGGTTTTATCCTGGATTCTTGTAGTACAGTATGTTTGTGCTGATTTCTATTTTACATAAATGGCTTGAAACAACGGATGGAGCTGGTGCACACACAAGGGTTGCTATCTTAGACCTTAGGAAAGCATTCAATCTGGTAGACCATAATCTGTCAATAGCCAAACAATTTAGTCTTGAATTAAAACCTACAGTCATAAACTGGAATGTTGATTTCCTACAATACAGGTTGTAACACGTGAAAATTAATACTGATTGTTTCTCAGACTTTCATACAGGGACTGCAGGAATCCCACAAGGTACAAACAAGGTACAGGCAACTTTAGACAGAAAATCCAATAACACTTGACGATAAACCAGTCAGAGTGGTTAAATCAGCAAAGATGCTCCGAGTAACCATCAGACAGAACCTTAAATGGAAATGATCATATAGACAATATTACCCTTAAAGCATCAAAGCTGTTATATCTCCTAAAACTGCTAAAGCAAGCTGGCATTGACCTGAATACCTTGGTGCCCGATTTACATAGGGAAACAATTACGATTGTTGCGGAAGAGGTCCAAGCCCTAACAGCGGAACGCCCCCCACCAGGTG
>JAODVM010054999.1:0-17883 GCA_025400095.1 Phenganax marumi | reverse complement strand
GAGAAATTGATCAAAACGTAAGATCTGGAAAACTCATTTTGTAGCGAGAATTGAGCGAAATTCTGTTTCGAGAAAACAGCGATCAAAGCTTTCGCGGGATTTTAGTAACTCCAGGCATTTGCACCTCCTACTGCCTTAATCCTTTTATCGCAATTAGTGTTAAACCAATGAGATACAACTTTGTTAGTTGCTTTTTGGCAGGATATTTTGCGGTTAATTACATTAAAGACGTTTTATTGCCAGATTTACTTTTTTTCCGCCGGGAACAAAATGCGCTTGAATTTCTCTTTTGAGATTTTGCTTTTCCGAGAGTCATGATTGCCACTTCGCTACTTTCAAGTATCAGAATGCGAAACAAAATATGATTTAGGAAGTAAATAGATAACTTTGGCCACTGGGAGTCCCATGCGTATGTTAATTAGGACATCAGGCATTTCACACGTCTGCTGACAGGGAATGCCAATCTTAATTGCGGCTTTCGCGGCCAAATATTTAGTGATGTGAATACTTTTGCCTATATCTCGTTCGCGTTTAAAAATTTTCATAAAATAATTGAAGATTTCGAAAGACTGCCTACTAATTAGTAGAAGTCAATAAAAGACTCAAAATTGATAATTTCAGCTCCTTTTCATGTAATGTAACAACCTTAACAGCATTAAGCCAGTTACAGACGAGCAAGTTTTTCTATGGCAAGTTTTACTTGACAAGTTTTAATTGCCAATTACGAGTGTGTATTGAAACAATATTTTTCTATAACAACTTTTCCTGTAAATAGCATTTTTTTTATCCTGTGAACGTGTCAATAAGTTTTCGTCAACAAATATTGTATGTTCGTAGCCAAGCCTAAACTAACTTCGACAGTTGCTGAGGAAACAACTAAAGCTGGGGCAAGCTGTAGCACAAAAGGTTCTGCAGCACCAGCTGAAGAAAAAACATTCAAAGGTAAAAAAAGCATTAAACTAATTTGCCTTTGGAATATTGAAAATATCAATTTATGAGAATGTTTCCTTAGGAAAATGCTTTAAATGCCTCGAGGTTGGGCACAAGGCGTACGAGTGTACTGGAAGTAAGTAAATTGGTAGATATAGTTTCCCCTACATCAAACAGAACATACGTGACTATGTTATGGAGTGGTCTGCAAATCTCTTACACTTTTTTATAACTGCAAATAAATATCTTTCTTTACAGAGTATCAAGACAGAAAATCAAGAAGTAAGTGGATGAAACTCAGTGGGATCATCTGTTTGATTAATGTACTAGTAAGAAGTTCAATGATGGGCTGTATGTTAACAACGAGTACTGTCTTTTTTAGGAATATTGTGTTTTAGATGCCGCAGACGAGGGCACGTGGCAAAGAACTGCCATGCCAGATTAAGTGCTGGCAACAAATATGTGTTCAAAGATTGTGCCAACTGCACTGTCACAAACACTTAAAATTGTTACTATTACTTTTTAACATTCTTATTACGTTTGTGTGTTCCATAGTTACCTATGTTGTATTATTACTCATTCAATTAATTTTGTGTTCAACAATTACCTATTTGAATATTTTTAGTAATTAATGATATAATTAACTATATTATGTAAAAGATAAAATTAATATAACTTGTTCCTTAAACTACTGTGATATATTCCATCATTGAACTTGTTATAATTGTCAGGGAAGAACACGTGCAGTTATATGCAACAAAAACCAGTTGCCAGTAGGCAATATATTGCCCTGTACAGTTCTGTGACAAGCAACTGTCAAAAATATGCAATCTAATAGCTTGGATTTAATGTATGTCATCATCCATTCGTCTTTGGTGTTTTGGAAGTTTTTGGTGTTTTGAAACACCCTGGACCTTGAAAGGAACAAATTTCAGAAGTCAACACTCTACCACAAGCCAACGTAAAAGTATTTAACAAAAACATCATTCATCACACAGCAAGACATAACATTTGAAGGCATTTAGTTTGGATGCAAGGGTTTCCCTAACCAACTCCATTATTTACGTAAGCTATGATTTGTTACACTTAAGGCAACGGTACCTGTGCTCAGAAAAAGGATCATATGGGCCTGCTAAAATAACGAAGAACACTTAATACAAAAGGAGTGAATGCATCACTTAATCAGTTATCAAATTGTAACCGTAAACAAAGGCAGCATGCATTTGTATAAAGAAAATGGTCGACAGCGTGGCAGCGACAAACGGACATTTTGAAATTCGTACTGCAAAAAAACTGAATCTTTACCGTTTCTAGCTCTTGATTCAAATAGGTCTTCTCGCTATCTTCAAAGATTTAAACTTTTGATGGGTAAATCTTTCTACAATCTGTTTCTTGTGAAAAGTGCAAGTCGTCATAAACAAAATCAAACGACTCTCCCACGCACTGTCTTGTACTTTGTTTAGAAAATCCATGGGGGTGTCGATTTTGTTGCGGGCTCAAAATTGAGTCTTGTACAGCGGTGTATGTCACCAAAATTAGGGACAAAGTGACGTCACACACGCAAAAATCCGCCATGTTTTTGGCTTCACTTTTTTGAGTGGCGAAAGATTGGAGCACGCTCTCCAGTTAATATATACAGCTCAGTGGCTCCAACCCAATTGAAGCTCGTCGTATACAAACACTGTATAGACTCTCCAAGAAAAGAGCTTCCCAGGAAATTTTGAATGAAAGCAATGTCAGTTATTCAGGTTCTAAAGATCAAACTCATTAATATTTCACAGATACGTTCTCTAAACAAAGTATCAACAGATCTGATTATGTCTCTTCGTGATCATGTCCCATCTGCAGAAACTGACCCCTCAATCATGGATAACATGTTGAATAATGAAGTCAAAATGAAACTGAAAGTTATGTCTAATTCGGCTACTGGTAGAGACAAAGTAGAATAGACACTTGAAGCTAGTTGACCCAGATTGCAAGATTTTATCAGCAATGTATAATAGATGTATTGATGAAAGAAAAATTCCTCCTTCTTGGAAACAATCAACTACAATGACCAGTGTGAAATGTTTATGACCAATGTCAGCCAATGTTGATTGGTATTCTAATTCTGCTGTATGTGCAAAAGTGTATAAATTTTGAGTGTATTTTGTATTAACGGTAAAACTATATCAAATTGTTTGTTGCGTTTCTCTTAGTAAATATGGCGGCCCTTAAAATAATCATTTTGTTGCTTTCTTTAAGCATGCTCTTGCAGCCACATTGCAAAAGCTTCCACCTCCACCTTTGGACAATGAATGTAGGCATTGACTGATTCCTGGTTACTGCAGGTTTCTAGCCAAACCAGTTTGTGGAGTAGGTTTTAAGCTTTCGGGCATTTGAAGTATTCCAAATGTACAGATGGAGTGTAGAGACAAGCCAACAACTCCATCTCAAATTCACCCCCTTTGTGGGCAATTGTAGCTTGTTGGTTGATGTGGATTTCATTGTAGAAATTCGCTACAATTGGTTCCAGATCAGAAATCGGGAATACTTCGGTGCCCTCTGGTACTCCAAATGGTAACTTATGAATGTGGTTTTGAACAAATCAACACGTTTTCCTATTTTCTTCATTGAGTTCTCTCCAGCGTAGGCCAATGTTGAAAAAGTAAGACAAGGCTGCAGTGTCACCGACCTCCATCAGGCCCAACTCCTTACAGAAAAGTCCATTACGCGGTAGCCATCCATGTCCATGATCGCCACTATATCGCTTTTTCAGCAGTGCATCGTGATTGATCTATAAGGACGACATATCATAAATTAATGTACATTTTGGAGCAAGCATTTATGCTTACTAAGTTTATCTGTGCATGCAGTTTTAATTATTTATTTAATATTTCTTTTAGTGCAATAAATTTTGCAATGAATGCATCAGTTAACTTTTAATTACTTGACTGATGATGTGCTGAAACTTGAGTAGTTAATTTTTAGTGCTGAGTAATGACAGCCGTGTTCGTTCATGGCCCATCTGAAAAAAATTCCAGTTTTGTACTGCGCATGTTCAATAAAGACTCTAAAAAGAACCACTTCTACCGGCTTAAACATAAAGCCTTTCTGATTGCAAATAAAACAGGAATGCATATCAAAACTTTGACATTTTAAACCAACTAGAAGAGTTGAAAAAACAGTCGGGTTCAAAATAAAAGAAAGATTGTTGGATTGACTGATTATCATTGCTAGAAGAACATGGGACTGGATGTACAATTTTATTGTAAGGGTGAATTGGTGACAACATTCTCATGTCATTATTCTACATTACCTGATGTAATTCGAGAGAACATATTTGATAAATATTTTTTCAGTGATGCAAATGTATGGGAGGAAAATAATGGATAACAATAATCCAGAAAAAGGATGAAGTTCATGATATTAGGGAACGAGACGGGCTCTTGAGGATCAATTTGATACCAATATTGCCATAGTTACTTGTATTATTTTGCCGCTATCAGACTTCTTGTTTGAGGCTTTTGAGCAAAATGGCGCTCAACTACCGAAGTTCAAAAAATGCTGCAACTTTGGCTTGTGTAGGCTGCTTCGTTCTTAGACATTTTTGCTTTATTTCCCGTTTTTTTTTCTTGGCAAGAATCTTTTTAAGGTTCGTATGTTTTTTGTTTTTGGGAAAATCGCATGAATGAAGTAAATCATGCCTTTTGCAAAGGCGAAAAATTACAAACGCTTCAATGTTGGAGAGTACATGTGAAAAAAAAGGTTAGACTCACTAGCAGTTGAAGAGAAGAATAGAAAGGCAAAAAACGCGTCTCAGAAACTTAAGTGACTAGACGAGAAGGTAAGGGATGGATATATTTTTCTTTATTTAATGAACTCACTTCATTCACTGTCATAGTTTTGAATTTTTCCTTATATTTATTGGGAACTCTAGTTTAAATACCTGTTTAAATACCTGCATAATTGTTTAGGGTGTTTCTAGTGGGCAAACATTGTAATCTCTCATGATTCTACTGACTAATATGACATACTATTGTATAGTTTTATGTTATATTTTGGGCTATTGAATATTTCTTTAATAAGTGAATTTGTATGTACCTCAAGCCATTAGTTATGTAGTCATGTTCACCAGCTGCTGGTTATGCACTTCATGATAAGCTAGGCAGTTCCTGGTAAACTGGCCAAACCTTTGTGGAACTATTTGTAAGTGCTTGCATAGTAAGCTTATAAGTATAATTTATTGCCATGTTAAAAACAGAATATTAAACTTTGGGACATTTTGAATCATTTCCAGATAATGGTTCACCAGTAATATCTTGACCAGGGTACCATTTAGAACTTATCCTTGTTTTGGTTGATAATACAACAACTATCACTCAGCCAATTACACAACTTTCAATTTGAAGTCCAGCAAGTGTATGAGGGAGAATCTACTTAATAATGAAACGCTATGCGCTATAAATACTGAAATGCTTACTTTTCTAAGGTAACTTATACAACTTTGGTCTGTAAAATGTTACACGCCTGGCTATAGATGGGTAAACTTTGTTTACATATATTGATACCTCGCCTGCCAAGAATATGCGCGGACATGATTTTTTGAAAGCTTTAACATACATGAGTTGTTTTATGACGTATGTTTGCATAACTGGACTATACAAAATTAGGTGCTCATGCATATTCTTGGCAGGCAAAATATCAATTATGATAAACAAAGTTTACCGAGCTATGCCTATTGATATCCTGAGTTGTACAACTGTCACTTAGTGAGAGCAAGTGTAGATGTATAATTGCCAAATAATTGCATATCTAGACACCATTCCAAGCCACTTTGCATTAATGGCATACGTTCTAATTTATGTAGGTAAATAAATTAGTTAGTGAAGTGGAAGAATTAAAAAACATAAAGGCAGAATTAGCAGAAGATAGGAAGGAAGATCAGGAAGCAGTTGAATTTAGTACTAGTAAGGCAGCAGTTGACAGAAGAAGAAATAAGCCTACAGGAGGAAATGCTTGTGTGGAGTCGACATATAGAAAGCGAAGGAATGAAACAGCAGTAGCAGTAAATGCAATACATGGAGGGAGTGATGAGGACCTGAAGCCTGTCACCATTGCAATTTTACAGACTTTGGAGAAGAAGAATAAAGAAGATGATATTGTGGATGGAATGAATAAATGCAAGAAATTAAAAGAAAATGTTTTCCCCAAAATTTACAAGGAAGATTTGAAGAAATACGGGAGTTCATCTGACAATATGTTGAGATCGATTGCAGTGTATTACAGCAAGGGCATCATGGGCAAAGATAAGTATAGGAGGGTGTATAAAGCTAGTTCATATAAGCATGAATCATGTAAAAAGCAGGCTGTGCATATTAAGGTTTCTAACTGCCCCTTTCCTCGGTTGGTGCCCTACCACAGGTTAATGGCATGTATAAAATCCATTGATATTGGTCAGTTGTACAGTGTCCGTGAAAATCTGTGTTTTGGATTAGATGATTGTGATAAAGTGAATGGTCGTTATAGAAACATCGAGGATCGTCTTTTAAAGTTGGCTATATTTTACCTTAATGACGGTAAGTATGATCTCCTTACTTTTGGCCAGCCAAACACATTTCACATTGCTTTGGGAGGAGATGGTGCTCCATTTGGTAAGGATGACTCAGCATGCTTGTGGCTTGTCAGTTTTCTTAAGATTGGACAAAGTGTGTTAAGCAGCATGAAAATTTTCTTCTTTTTGGTGCAAACTGTTCAGAGAATTGTGTGCCAGTTAAGCATTTCCTGGGTAAGTTAATGGCTGACATTAGACGAATTGAAAGCTCCTCATATTCTATTTCAGCTAAGGGAGAAACCATCGATGTGAAGTTTGTGTTTGCAGAGCTGCCAAATGACATGAAAATGCTTTCTTTCTTAGCTGGGGAGCTGAGTAATAGTGCAACTTTCTTCTCCACATTTGCCAATGTAGACAAAGAGTCTTTGTTGTCGAATGGAACAGGAACCTTTGGTCACAATGCATCCGATACTTAGAAGCCCTGGCTTTACTCAGAAAGAGTTAAAGTGGCTAAAGCAGTAGAAAAGTTTAAGAGAAAGATAGAGAACAAAAATGTTTCAGCCAACACCAAACATTCCAATATTACATCGTTCATTGCCAAGCAGAAAAGTAGGCAGGAGTTTGTTCCCTTGGTGGCTGCATTGATTGACTGGGCACATGTTGAACCTCTTCATTTAAAAAATAACACATGTGCTTTAGCTCATCGTTATCTATTAAATCAAGCGATTGAAATGTCTAAGCCTAATTTATCGACATGCTTCTCTTTTCTCAGGTTCCACCACAAACTCCATTCTTCAAGTTCATCAACGTTTTACAATCTAAGTGCAATTTGAATAGGCTGGCAAAGAAAATCATAAGATGGTATGACGATAATGCTAACACGAATGGTAGGTCCTTTGACTACCGATTTACAGGTAAGGATTCACGAATGTTTTTACATAATTTTATGTTCCTTGTTGATGCACTTGAAAATGGTGCTACTGGCAAGGCCGCTGAATTACTGCATGTTCATGCTTATCTCTGCCTTTGCTTGCGAAATGCTGTTTCTCTGTTCAGTCGTGTGAACATTACTGATGAACAAGTACTAGAACTAAAGCAACACTGTGGTAACTTCCATCGTGGCTATTGGTTGTTTTTCCAGGTTATTCCTACTGTTTGGACCCTGGGATGTGTTGCTCCTGTACACGCACAGGAAATGAAGGAAATTTACGGTTTGGGGCCAGGTTTGAATTCTATGGAGGGCAGGGAAGCAAAGCACATTGCCATATCAAAATACTGCACGAATACCGCATACGCGCACAGATGGGAACAGATTTTCCATCACGAGTATATTTCGCTTATTTGGTTGCACAGCAAAGGGTATAGTAATAACATTAAAATTCCTAGTTCTTCTTCAGGTACTCTCTCGTATATCCCTAAACGTGTTTTAAGTGAAGATCCTAACTATTGTGTATGCAGTTTGCAAAAGGTGGCATTGGTGGATTTATGTAAATTTTGTGGTCATGCTTTGAGGAAAAAGATTCAGGAAAGCATCATGAAATGCTCAATTGTCTTCTGAATTGCCAGTCTGTTGCTTTGCTCTTGTGTTATGTTAGTTTGTTCGTCTCATGTAATGTTAGATTGTTTGTCTTGTTTTTGTTTACCTGAACCGCTTGATGTGGAATTTATACAATGTCTACAACATGATCTGTCACAGGGCAAGTAGGAAGGTGACCAAACTCTAAACATAGTATTTCTGCTTTTGACTTTTAACAAAATAAGTTTTTCACAATGAAGACTTTACATGTCACACACACATGTACAAAAAAAAAACAATGGATAATTACGGAGTTTGGCTACAGAGTTTCATTAAACTTTTGTTCAATTTGTTCATTAATCAAGTCACAACCCATAATGCCATCGCTTTAATTGTTTACGCGATTATTTTGTATACTGCAAAACTACCGAAATATGCTACTATTATCTGTTTCAGTAATAAAAGTTTGGATCAAAAAGAAATAATAAGTGACTTCAAACAGACGGTTAACAAAAATCTATTAAACTTCCACATACGATTATCCCTGTAACAGTGTAGCGTCCTTTTTGCATATGCACAGCCTGGAAGTATCAGCTAAGATTGAACATAAACTCAAAACTGCTTCTTGTTCATATCACTCCAATTCCTCCACAAGAATAGTAATTTAGAAACCTTTTATGTTTATGTTTTTTCAAATGATTCGAAATGAGATTGTACATCCGATACAATAAGAATGCAACTGCAGTACAAAAGCTGGTTCTTTTTGGTTTTCTGAATATGACTACCTCTACATGACCAATAGTCATTATAGCAGTTCTACTAAGAGCACCCAAGAAGAAGAACACGCAATTTTTGAATTACAAGTTGTGAATGTTTTGGTTTGTATAATTACAATAAATTGAAGATATATATCTCGTCTAGTGCTGTCTGTGTGATGAACAGAAGCAGACTTCAAGCTCATTTAACTAGTTACTAAAAAAACAGTTCTGCTAAATGCGATTGAAATAAATTAAACGTGCAGTAATATGTAATCAACAGGATATTACCTGTAAGCACCGTGTTGCCAAGTAGGTTTTTGGCATTTTAATACAACAATTTGATCTACCATTCTACTATTCTTAGTAACAAGTAATGTAATTTAACTATGAATAGTATCTGCAGTTTCAGCACAGATCGCAACTACTAATAGTTTTAATGTTCTGCGGCTGGCTCTACTAAGCCCACTTGCCTTAAGTGGTGGATAAGACGAAATTCAAAAATGCTCCCACACAACTTCTAAACCTTTTCAATCTAATTTTATATGCTACTACCATTTGCGAGCTACCGTGCGGCGTGCGTTCAAAACAACGTTTCAAAACGTTTCTCCCGCAAAGTTTGTCATTCCAAACTTGTATGTTTGGCAATCAAAACTTGTAGGTTTCCCAGTAATAACTATTGTGGGCGGGGTAACAAATGTATTGTTTTGCACGTGAAACGTTTAGTTTCCGCAGCAAAACATGGAAGCCATGAAAGCTATAATATAAACAAATTTGGACTATTTTGAGAATCTTGTGTTTCGCAATTAGGATTTCAAATAAGTAACTGATTGTTAGTTTAAATATATGACCATGTGCGAGCTGCCGGAAGTGAGTAAAAAAATTTCGCAAGTTACAGTAATATTTTGTAATAACATTTGTGGGCGTGAACTGTACGAACTGGATTATTTATGAACATACACACACGGCTCTATGTGTGTCGACAAAATGGCAACAGTAAAAGTAAAAGTAATGTATGGTCCAACTTACGAGCGATGCAAAGTAATTACTTTTCTTCGAGAGAATTTGACGGAAATGACACTCAAAACATTTTCAAATAAAGTGCGAAAAATTGTTGGGTTTGAAAATTCGTCGAGAATGCAGTACCGAGATGATGAAGCAACCTTTGTTACAATGAATACAGACGACGATTTAGAGGATGCTATTCGATGTATTTGTCCGGTCATGAACGCAGAAAATATTTACAGATTGTGCATCAGAGTAGATGACTCCGTAACACCGAAATCGACAACGATACCAGAAGAAATCGTTGCAAAGACCGCTGTGAGTTTAGTTGCTTCAGAATCACGTAAAAGAAAATTGGATTTCGAATTGCCCGCCACTAGAGAACTCGACGCGACCAAGTTGAAAACCTGTTCTGATTCTGAAACGCCTCTGCAGAGATATATTTCTAGTACTAAAAGAAGGGTAGAGGAAAAGCTACAAAGTAAGCAAACACTTGTCATTGAGGAAACAGACTTAAAAACAAAACTAGACAATGTCAAACAGCAAAGAGGGAGAGGAATACTTTGCCATCATTGCCATTTGAGATTGGGTCATACTTCCCGGAAATGTACCCTTGATCCCTGTACCACATTGTATAGTTGTGGCGAGGAAAAGTTTCATCCTGTCGAAAATTCTCGACTGAAGCAATTGAAACAGTCTATACAAAAAGTAGAAAATGAAATCGACCAACTTAACAACGAAATAGAAAATAAACAGGCTGCTGTCGACAAAGTAAACAACTCAACAACGAAACGGATTGAAGCCGAGCTGTTAGAAGCAGATGAGGATTATACATATACGCATAACGGTTTCCGAAACTGGCAGCTGTTAAGAAAGCATGTATATGCTATAGAATCCTACTGCAAACAAAATATGAATGGAAAGATACCCCCAAAGCATAAGCTAAAGACTGTTCTTGACCTTGCTTTAAGTGACGAAAGTCCTAAATTTGACCACAGTAAAATCTCGCAACCAAAGAAGCACAGGCAAAATCCATGTAAGAACGTTTTGGAAAGCAAAGGCATAGTTTTTCCTGATTTGAGCGACGAAGACTGCGGCACAAATGACTCCGTTGTACGTTACATGCCCAGGACGAAAGAAGAAGAGGCAGAGCAGTTGAAGATTGCCCTTTCTGCTAGCGCTCGCGAGCGTCCATCCTCCGAGAATTATTTTGCAAGTCACCAACAAGAAATGCACTGCTTTAATCCACCTTTTGCTCCTTACTATTATCCTCAACCAAGCAACTATCAGCATAATTATGAAGCACCGAATCCCTACTTCTATGGCTACCCTAACCACCAGCATTGGCAGCAACCAGTCACTGCCAGCCATAGCTCGACAAGCGCTAAGCCTTCTCACGAGTGCATTGCTGCTGAACAAGTTGACCATTCATCAGGCAACACTGAAAGTACAGAAGACACAGTTGCTGCCAATATACTGCTTGCTCTTTCAGCCGAAAAGAAATCATGACAAATAATAACATCTAACTGTGTTTTGACATGTTTGTGTTTGATTGTAGTTTTGTTTATGCCAAATATTATGGCGTGTTTTTTAAATATTACATATATAAGCTAAGTCCCAAAATTTTTTAAACGGGAAATAGATAAGACGTGTGACTGTAGAATCCCTTCATATCATTCATTGTAATTGTTTCAATTGCGTTTGTACCAGCCAGCTTGATATTTCTGTGAACTAAATCGCGATTTTCTTGGTTTAAAGACGTTTTTATTTTGTTGAAGCACATTTCTATCGGGTTTAAGTCGGGAGAATAAACGGGTGTATAGAGCAATTCTATTCCCATATCTGCTAAGAAATCTTCTAGAATTTCACCGCCATCATAGTGGTGCACAGCTAAATTGTCCATTACTATGATGTCTCCAACTTCCAATATAGGTCGCAGAGTGTTCATGTTCGTGGCATCTGCAGCCTCTTGAAAGAAATTCAAGAATTCCACTGTATTTGAGGCGCCATCGATAAGGTTAAAATACTCGGGTCCGTTGATGGACACTAACAAATTTAAAGTAGTATTTGGGCTCTCTCTTTTTCGAACAACTTCCACGCACCTCTCGCCAATTGGAGAATGTCCGTATAAGCGAGTTCCAACATTAGGGATCTTTATTCCAGCTTCGTCGAAGAACTTGATTTTTTCAACATTTTTGGAGCTCAGGTAATCAATAAATATCTGTGTGTATACCATATTTTCGAAAGTAAATCTCTCTGCAGCGATTTTAGTTATTTTTTTTCTGGTGTATTTTTTTCCGGATAATAATCTTGATTTTATCGCTCTCGAAATCGACGAAATAGAAATATCACCTCCTACATCCCCAACTTGTTCCAATATGTCGTAAATCTCTTTTAGAGAAATCGATCCTTTTTCTGTCTTAAGAGTCTCAATAAGTTCAAGATCATCGCCGGTTAGTTTTGAACTATAATCGCCGCCTCGCTTTAGACTCTCAATATTATAAGTCTGGCAAAATTCCGACCAAATTTTTTTAACAGTGTTGGGCGATACCTTCATATCTTTTGCAACATCCGTATAATTACAAGGAAAAAATCCTGTTGCTCTGTCACCCCCTATACTTAATATATGGCTTATAATGAGTGACCGATAATCTTGCGATATGGAGACGCCTGATTTGTAACACCTGCCAAATTTGTTTATCTTTGTGGCGTCCATTGTAACACTATAACATAGAAGTTTGGATGCTGCAAGTTGCCAGAAACTAAACGTTTCACGTGCAAAACAATACATTTGTTACCCCGCCCACAATAGTTATTACAGGGAAACCTACATGTTTTGACTGCCAAACATACAACTTTGGAATGACAAACTTTGCGAGAGAAACATTTTGAAACATTGTTTTGAACGCACGCCGCACGGTAGCTCGCAAATGGTAGTAAAGCTCTCATAGTTTCAGATAAGTTCTTATAGTTTCTCATGAGTGCTAGTAATTTCTCATAAGATCTCGATAATTTCTCTTTCAACTGAACACGATTTTGCACCACTGTGCTCGACCCGTGAACAAGTTCCGTGGTGACAACATGCTGGCTATCTCCTTGCCGTTTTCCTCAATTACATAAGGCTCGCTGGCAAGTGAAGCGAGTGGCGACAACATGCTGGCTATCTCCTTGCTGTTTTCCTTGATTACAGAAGGCTCGCTGGCAAGTGAAGTGAGTGGCGATAACACGTGGGCTATTTCCTTGTCTTTTGTTTTTCAAAAGAGCTCTCTGACGAGTCAAGAGAAAACTCAATGGTTTACTTCTCATATTAATAATCTGCCTCGGAATCACAACTTTCAAGCCTATCACTGATTCTGCACCACGCGAATCTGCAACTCAAATTGCAATCTTAACGCAATCAATGGATGCAATATTTTATTGCCGTGGCAATGGAACAACTAACCAATCATATTGAATATCAGCAGAACATGACTACTAATAGCGTGTTGTTCACGTGCGACTTGTGTACAAAATCTTTGGATTTGGCATCTTGCTCAAACAAGTAATTTCCATATTTAGCTAGCCAATCACATCCACTACACGAACGTACATAACACGTGCCCTATCCTCTACATGTAATGTCTGCACGTATCTGTAAAAAACCCGCGTAATGATGAACTTTAGAATGGGACAGGCCGATGGTGTATTTAGAAGCCGTGAAGTCTTGTGCCTTGTGCTCAAACAAGTACAGTTGAAACATTAGCTTTGTTTAGCTTTTCATAATACCATTAATGTGGCCGAAAAGTATGCCTACCTTTGCAATACTCACAAGTTGAGTCAATATACAATATAAAGCCAAAGTCCCATCCCAATGACTGTAAATTATGTCTTTATTAATACTGAATAGAACATAAATATACTCCTACACTTGCTCCTTTCAGCCTCTGTGTTTGAGCATCAACGAGACTACCATTTTAAGGTTGATATCTCGAAAGAATCGTGTAAACAATCATCCTGAGCTAATGATGTACTGTCGGCCAGAATGCTTGCAGTTTTGAAGAAAAGAAGTCAGGCCGTAGATTAGCACAACGACTGTATTAATTACGACAATAGTAGGTTACATGTAATAGTTCAATGCTAAAGAATATGCGCACGACTCATTGCTGATTGCCGAGAATTTCGTATTCTAGAATTGTAATTCACTGCAAACACTCATGACATGTTCTAGCTTTATACCTGCAATTTAGCAAGTGTAGAGCTGTAGAAATAAAGCTCTGTTCGTGTGTTATAGTTTTCTCACTCCTCTGACGTCCACCATTTGTGCAGCAATATGTTTATATTTTGCCGTGAAGCACATGTTCAATGGAATTTAAGCAAAAGGGGGGGGGGGCGTGCTGATGAAGTTGCTTAACATTTTAATAGAAATATGCACGAGAAATACCTACATCAACTTCCTGGAAAGTTTACACTATGACTGTATGACTGTATGACTGACTGACTCATGTGAATTTGCACCACTCATCACAATACTGCAAAGTTTCGAATAAACTTTGCACTAAAAACCTATAGTAGAGAACATGATGAACACAGAAATTTAATCATGTGATCCATCTAAATTGTCACCTGTTACCCCCTGCAGAGAAGGGGGTTCCCCCCAAATGAACAAATATAAGGTAGAGAACATGTCCAAACAACTGAGTAAAAATAATGGAGACACAATGAGATTCATTAATAGTGGACTGCTTTAACTAGCTTGTTTTTGAAATTAACCAACCCATTGGAGACCACAAAGATCTTATACATTCCGTTTGCACTTGTAGCTTTTTTGGTGATTTCCAACAGCATGCCATTTCACTTCATCCAGTGTTATTGTAGATTATCTCCCCTCCCATGGAGACACTTAGATTACTCATGAGTAGTTTTCCAAGATTATTTATAAACCAACTTTCATTATTTTTATTTTTAACGTAGGATTTTAAATGAAGATTTCCTGGAACCAAACAAGCATTGGATTTCAATTTTGGAATTCTACATAGAGGTCTTCTCTCTCGCTAGCTTTGCTCAAATTAAATGTAATTACATGTTTTGTTCTATTACCTTTGACGTCGGACATTTTCGATTTTCTAAAGCTTGATGTTAATTCAAGTTCTTTTGAGTTCATTTATTATATATGTTTTTATAGTAATCGTATAGAAACCAAGTTAATGCCAGCACTAAAATCCATACATTTTCAGCTAAAAAGCTTACCCCTTTTGCTCCCCACCTCAAGATACTACTCACCACGTTTAAGACAGCTCCAGCAATTGGTGCTACTTCTTGAGCAATATTTCGAACAGATTTTGCAAATGCACTTGTTGCTTGTGCTCCTGTTTTAATTGCTGATATTGTATGAGTGATAATTGTCGTGATCATCCATCACATCCATCACAAAGTTTTGCTCTATCGGTGTTATTTTTTTTATAACTCTCCCTCACATTGTTCTTGCAATAATTTTTTTCAATTTCTAATGCATTTAACTTATGTATAAGGAGTTCTCCTGTGGGTTGTAGTATTCCACTGAGTTCTCTTATTTCTTATCAGTTAAAAGTTCACAGCTTCGGCTTCTGAAAGTTCTTCAACTTGATCAGAGATGAGTACTTCAATCCTATCTTCAGCAGACTGCCTCACTTGCTTGGAAATTTCCAACGAGTTTTCACTGTCTACAAAGTCGTCATGTTCATGGAATAGGGTGTCAGCTTTTTGTTGGTGCTCCTGAGAAGCTTTCTCCAAGAGCGTTTTGAACTCTTGTACAGCTTCTTGATTATTTTTGTCTATCGAATAAGAATATATATGATTTTCTTATTTTAAAACTAACTTTCTTTTAAAAAACCCGCATCTTGTTCCTTTTTTATCTTGTATAACTTTGAAGTTTTCAAGTAACCTCCTCGAGTTGGGTCCATCGCTTATGTTTATAGTTTTATCTGTTGTTTCTTTTAAAAACATTTTTATGATGTATATTAGTTATTTTATAACCAGCAAATTTTTTTTATCTGCTGTTGGTGTTTTTTTTTTCATCTATCATTGGTGTATCCTCATAAACTTCAGGGTCATCGAACTCCAATTCCAGTTTATTTAAAAGTTCTCGATTTTGGTCATCATTAGCAAAGACAATTTCTTCAAACTCTTGATCGCAGTCTTCAAATTCTCGTAGTCTTCGAGTCCAACATTGACCAAAAAAACAAAATTCAAAGAATGAGACAACAATTGTTGGACATGAATAAAGACATTGACGCTATGAATAAAGGATTAGAACAATTAAGAAAACTTGAACTTGTACCCGAACCAAAATCGGAAGACTACTATCGATGGGCGGACGTTACCACCAAAAATGCCACGCATGTGAAACAAATGGATATGAACAGAAATGATTCATCACGAATACAAGTGATTCATAATGTTCAGAAGTGATTGAACATTGTCTTGTGATATGACTGGACAAAATAAGAAATGATTCGTCTTGACTTGAAATGAATCATATTGGCATGCATTCACACAATTTGCGCTGCACTAATTCATATAAACAAAGTGAAACGGCCTAACGTTTTTTGCAATGATTTAACAAATCATGTAAAAATGATTCGTTTAGTTTGTAAATGAATTATGCCCTTCTGAAAGTAATTGCTGTGTTGTTCTTTCTTACAACTTTATGTGAAAAGATTAAATTGAATGTGAATTGATTGAACTGGATTTGAAATCATTTGACTAAATCATAAATCATTGAACTAAATGTGAAGTCACATGGCTAAACGTGAAGTGTCGTAAATTGAGCATCCTTGATGAGGTTTCAATCAACAAGACATGAAGTGAATTGACATGATGTGAAGTAAATTGACAAGATGGTTCCATGCAACTTGATCACTTCTTGTTGATGGAAAGCATAGAAATTTGCATACTTTGATGAAATTTGTAATAAATTAAATGGATATTTTTGCGCAAAATGCAAATTAACTATACTCACGGTTTTGTTTATGAACATTGGCATGTGCGGAGATCGTGTTGATCAACCAGCTTTGATAATCAATGTTCAAAGATATTTTATCTCGTAAGTTTTCTAAAGGTATGTATATTTGAAACGCATATGCATTATTTGAAGAAATTCCTATGAAAACCGTGCAGTCAGCTAAGGTGTTTCAAATTATTAATGAAACAATTTTTAAGAGTATGGAAATTAAAATTTGAACCATTATCTGCTATCCTAATACAATTTTAAAATAGGATTCTTTCATTCCTCATAATACTATGCCCTAAAATACTAACTTTTTATAACTAGCGCATCCTTCGTGGGATAGAATTTACGTTTCACACAGGCTTTACTTGTACACAAATTATTACATGAAAGCGCAACATGTGGACGAGTACACAGTAAATTTTGAGGAGTAAAAATTGCCATATATTGGGGTAAATTTTACCCATATTGCTGTAGTAGTTAATTTCAGAGTAAAAATTACTCTAAATTCAAGGGTAATTTTATACTGGAAGAGTAGTATTGCCCCATGTTTTGGGGTAACTGCAAAAAACGGTTAGAAGTACCCTCTTTGAGGGTAACGTAGGGGTAATAGCTACTCCAATTAGAGGGTAAATACGCCCGTTCAAAATTACCCTACACGGGTTGGGCAACAACAAAAATTCAAAATGGCGGATGTCGAGGAGTTGAAATAATAAACATGATTTAATAACTGAGTGAAGCATGATAAAAAAAACTGGCTGCAAGTTTTCACTTTTATGAATGAGGGAATTTCATTGTAAAAGATGTTTACAACAGGAATCGCTTTGTTGGTAAATAAGTAGAAAACTAAGTGCTCTATTATTCAAGATGAAAAAAAATACTAGCAAAGGTTATTAAAAGTCGCCGACGCGATTCAACGCTTCTATGGCTATAAATGTATAGAATACCCAAAGTCTTATCAAATAGTACAATTGAGGGTTCAAGAAATTTTGCATTAAATTTTGACAATGAACCGCTGGTAAAATTATTTTGGTAAAAACAAGACGCGGTTGGGTTCAAAGCCCGGTGAACTTGTGTTGCTTAACAGAAGAACACTCTTTTGTCAATTTATTGTCTCTGTGTGCATGTACCGCTAGTATGAACTTTAACTATTGCCACTGTCAGTAATAATGTAGTTTTC
>JAODVM010054888.1:0-17886 GCA_025400095.1 Phenganax marumi | reverse complement strand
AAATCGGCTTCGAATCGACATTCCGTATGTCGTTTTGATCTTTCTGCATACATTATCGCTATTTTGATCCGTTTCGCGTACATTATCGTTTGTACGTACGCGTACGTACATTTTAGGCTGACGTCACTTTGTACGTACACGTGCGCACACCCTATGACGTCATTGTCCCGCGTGGAATTCACTCAGCTCTAACCGGAAGTGATGTCATGCTTGTCAGCGTCATGTCTCGCGGGCTCGTTTTCCCACGCGTGGGGTCCACGCATTGCGTGATTTTTACCCCATATGTATGGGTAAACCTACTACTAATAACCATGTGGAAAGGTACAAAATGAGCAAAACCAATGTACAAAAAGTTAACAAAAATGAGAAGTGTTACACAGATATGATGAAAGAAAACTTTGGCCATCCTTTTTTCATTTGCTGAGAAAAGGAGAACCCTTGTCAATTTTGGCAATGGGGTGATGAGAAAAAACCTAATTGCTATCATGGTTTTCTATGTCTTGTACAAAAAGTGAAGAAAGAAAGTGCAAATAAGGACATTTGTTCAACACATTTTCAAATGGATAAGATGATTCATGCAGCTTTTTTGAATGGAAAGAGACAAAAGATGAAGACCCTTTTGAGCTGCTAGGTGTCACGTATATTTCTTATCCAGTGTCATACGAGTATAAACTCAAAGAAACAGGAGAAACATTTAGGACTCATCATGAGGATCGTAAACAGGCATACCAAGAGTAGTTGTCAATGGTGAACAAGGAACAATGTGTGTAATGACCATCTCAACAGACTGTACTAATCATTATTACTGTGTTTTAGCCTATGAACCAGTCTGTCTTGTTACTTATTACTTTATGTACGATAATAATACTCTGATTGTTGTGCATAAAAGACTGGTTTGTCCGATTAATTATCAATTCAACTAAGTTAGTAAAACTCTGATTGCCATTAAACTTTATAAGTGTATAAGTGTAGCTTTGACTGTCAGAGAGACTAGATGTGTTTTGAAAATGTTTTCAATAAATACTTTGCCGAAATTCACAATGCCAGTTGACATTGGCAATGAAGAGAGAATCCATAACCATTGTCAAAGTATAATTGAAGAAACTTTACTATGTTGTTATGCTGAAGAAATAGCATCGGAGATTTATAATCTTGTTGTTGAGAACTGCAATGGTTGGATTATTGATCATCTATCTCAGAGACATCATGACTGTTTGACGATGGGAAGTGACAAGCGTTTGCTATGCTATTTTGACATTGCCTTAAGGAAAATTCCTGAGGAAGAGTCATCAAAAAGTTCATGAACAGTCAGGGTGAGATAAAACCAAGTGTAAATGGACTAGAGTTGTTAAAGTACACTTGCTATGACTAGAGAATGTTGTTTTGTACAAAGAAAAGACAAGAACTGAAACACAAGACTTTTAAATTCTTGTAATGTAGTATGACGTATGAATAATGTTTGATAGTATGACATATGAATAATAATGTTTATAAAAACAAGTTTCTCCAGTTTGTTTTGCTTAAAAAGAGAGAAACATTGCAAAAACGTTAGTCTGTTGGTTAAATGTGCTTGTAGACAGTTGGTTAAAGAGACGTAAGAAAAATAAAAAGAGTTATGGTGCACCTTTTCAGACAAATATATGTTGATGAGATTGACATGGATGAAGGGCTAACTCCTGAAAAGATAGTTGATCTTGTGTTTACGGAGTTTGTGTATTGTAAAATGGTGGAACTTTGTAATTCCGCAAAGCAAGACCAACTTCACAGTAACCAGTGGACAAAGTTTTGCAGACATTGTGGGGACTTAGACAGGGACATTCCAATCACTGTCTATTCAGGGGTGGATCAAGTTGATCAACCTGATTTTTTTACTTTATCAATATTCTACCTGAAAATATTTCCCAGCAAGTCTTGCAATTAGACTGGCATAAACATTTTACCAACATCTTGAAAACTTGTTTTGAACTGCAGTATAGTCACAACGTGCATAATGTACAGTATATTTACATGTTCAAATTCGTAGGAGTTTATAGGGCAAGAATAGTTTGTCCTGCTTTGCTTACATTCCTTAAAATGTTTAAATCAACTCCAATAATAGTTTATATGCATGTGTTGCATTAGCACATTACATTTCAAAACTAAAAGACCAAACAAAAACGCACACAAGTTACGTAACTCATAACTACATGATATAAATTTAACAGGAGAAACTATTCGTGGCACTTTCTTAACAACAAATTTAGAGTTTCTCCCTTCTGTCCTTTAAAAGCGACCACTTTACAGCCAGTTTCTTCAAATCAATGTCGTACGCTAAGTCTCGTTCTACCACAAGCAACATGCAATCATTCAGCCGTGCTGCAGCCATGGTGCTATGAACGTGGTTTTTGATCCTTTTCAATGCGCTGAAAGACCTTTCATTCTTACAAACAGATGGTGTGGCAGTGAGGAAAAGCTGGTAAACTATTGAAAACTACAGTGGCCGCTTAGGGCCATCACGTATTACCATTTCTTTTTTCAATTTGCTTCATTTTCAATTTACATTATGATTCTTGTTTTCTTCATATAAAATAGGTATACAAACATTTCTAAGGCTTTGCTGTTAAAAAAGCTCAAAATTTAACGAAGGATTTATCATATCCACTTAAACCTTGTCATGTCCACTTATAACTCATCAAGTACGGTTATAACTCATCATTTCGACTTATAACTCCTTATTTTGACTTATAACTCCTTATTTTGACTTAAAACTCCTCATTTTAACTTATACCTCGTCATTTCTCGTCATTTTGACTTATAACTCATCATTTTGACTTATAACTGGTCGTTTTGATTTATAACTCGTCATTTTGACTTATAACTTGTCATTTAGAGTTAAAACTCGTCAGTTCGACTTATAAGTTGTCACTAAGAGTTATAATTTGTCATTTCGACTTATAACTCTTTATTTTGACTTATAACTCCTCATTTTGACTTATACCTCGTCATTTCTCGTCATGTTGACTTATAACTCTTCATTTTGACTTATAACTTGTCATTTTGACTTATAACTCCTCATTTCGAGTTATAACTTGTCATTAAGAGTTATAATTTGTCATTTCGACTTATAACTCGTCAAGTACGGTTATAACTCGTCATTTCGACTTATAACTCCTCATTTTGACTTATACTTCATCATTTCTCATCATTTTGACATATAACTCTTCATTTTGACTTATAACTTGTCATTTTGACTTATAACTCATCATTTCGACTTATAACTTGTCATTTCGAGTTATAACTTGTCATTAAGAGGTATAATTTGTCATTTCGACTTATAACTTGTCAAGTACGGTTATAACTCATCATTTCGACGTATAACTCCTTATTTTGACTTATAACTCGTCATTTTGACTTGTACCATGTCATTACTTGTCATTTTGACTTATAACTCATCATTTCGTATCATGAAGGTGTTCCGATCGAGATTACTGGTTATGGCTCATTAGCAATTACAGCACTGTACTGAAGACGTACACCATCATGGCATCGCTGTATTTAGCTATCGTTGTAAGTTTTTCCATATTTTCGGCAACATATGGTGTTCTTCCTCCCAACATTCCTGCAGTACAAACTGGAATCCTTGCAAGGGACGTGTATGTTGAGCAGTACTTCAACCTTGGAACGGATTATGGTGAAATACTAACTCTGCTTGTTGTCATTCATGGCATCCAGTTAAGTCTTTGTCACCTTAAGCGTATCCTTGCTAAGAAAGGAGTAAGACAGCGGAAGAATCAGAGTGATCCTGAAGATATTGTATCAGCAGTGGAACAGGAGTTAAAAGGTAGCGGAAGTGCGTTGGGATACCGACAAATGCACCAAAGATTGCGGGTGGACTATGGACTTGTTGTGAGCAGGGAAACCGTTTGTTCTACTTTGGCAACCCTTGATCCAGATGGAGTTTCTTGTCGCTCCTGCCATAGATTGAAAAGACGTCAGTACACCGCAAAAGGGCCAAACTTTGTGTGGCATATAGATGGCTACGACAAGCTTAAGCCATTTGGCTTTTGTGTGCATGGGGCTATTGATGGCTAAAGCCGTCGTATCATATGGCTTGAGGTAAATCACACAAATAACAATCCCCGAATGGTAGCCTCATATTTTCACGATTGCATTCAACAGCTTGGTGGTGTTTTGATGAGATGTCGCAGTGATGCAGGTACAGAAAATGTTCATATCGCTGCAATGCAATGGTTTTTCAGACGCAATGCCAACGACGAGTTTTCCGGTGAGAACAGTTTCCAGTACGGGCGTTCAACATCGAATCAGCAGATTGAGAGTTGGTGGGCTTATTTAAAAAAAGCTGAAACGAGCTGGTGGATAAACTATTTCAAAGATTTGCGAGATCAAGGGCTTTACGATGATACCGATGCGAGGAGTGCTTAAAGTTTTGCTACATGCCCCTTCTTAGAGCGGAGTTGCATCGTGTCGCAAAACACTGGAATATATTTAAAATTCGTCCATCTACAGTAAACGAGCCATCACCTCATGGGAGGCCAGACATGATTGTTTTTTGCTCCCAAAGCTTTCAATGCCATCTCGTATCTCCAAGCAGTTTTTCAGGAAGACTTAGATGTGGCAAAGGAGATCTGTTGTGACGCCCCCCAAGACAGTTTTGGTAAATCTTTCACCAAGTTAGCACAGATAATAATCAGAGAAAACAACCTAACAATTGAATTCACCAACGTTAGTCAAGCCGAACGGATGTACATAGATTTACTTGGCTTTTTCAAAAACATGGTTTAATAACGAACATGAACATTAGTCAATGGTGCAATGTTAATGGCATCATCGTTAACAGCTTTATGATTCGATGACCATTCCATGTAAGTTAACGTAAGTTAACTATTCTTACTTTTTCATAACTTATTTTTAAAGAACCATTATTTCTATATGCAATTTTGTCTTACCTTCAATAGGAATTTCACTCCAAAAATGCCATCAGCAATTTGTTAAACTATGATACAAACTACAGGTTTGAAATAACCAGTAAAAGATAATTTGAAGAAGCGAACAATTTCTTGAATATTCCTGAAAACAAGACTTCGTTGAAATAAGGGCTAGATACTTTCAAAACAATCTGGGCTATGAATTGCAAAGTCTGGAAGTGGGCCAAGACTCTACTCGAAAAATCTCGCAAATATTGAAAACACAAAAATCCTGTGAACTTTTCTGAAGCAAAATGCCTTTTGCGTTATATGAATATATTAGTTGAAATGTAACATAATTGATATACTAATTATCCTATCGATTTATTTGACACATGTTCACTGCCACCAAGGCAAAACAAATTCTGCTCTGCCCGTCAGTTCATTTAGGAATATAGAAATGATTAGTAATTTCGCTTTTCCCTACACCAACATGAGGTATCCACGACTAGGAAATCTTGTTTCATTTATTAAATAACAGGGCGAAATTAAAACAGACAGTTTGTCTACGAGTTACAAGTAAGTCTACCAAAAGCACAAAATGTCTATAAAGAACTTTTTGCCGGGAAACAAGTTTGGCAATCGATCATAACGCTAACAGCAACCAAAATATCAATACATCTTTCGCATACGTAATAGTATATAGTTTTCAACATCTGTCTCTGAGAAGCCAAGCATCAAACAACTTCTTGAGTAATAGATATAATGAGTTTAAACAAAACCTCAAAAACAAAACACCAACAATGAAGAACACTTCAGTCAATAAGGTTGGAAATCGCGTACTCAGTTCATGTTTTCATTGTCTTGTAAGTCCCAAATGCTTGGATCTCCAAAGTAAACATTAATGTTGGATCACATTTTTGAAAACGATTCATAGTTTTTGGAAAGGTACAAGATGCGAAAGCACATTTTAGCCATCGGTCTAATTGCTGCTGGTTGCATTGTGTTAAACTTGACAGCAATGGTTGCACCAGGAACTGCCACGTCAGTACCTGAACAAAATCTCAAGAAATTTGCCAAAATCACGTGGCTCGATGCTTTGAGGTATCTTGTTAACCATCTGAACACCTGTACTTCTTTTGAATCAGAATAACTACATTTCAAACACGATATGATCCTGCAAGCAGTTGGTCGAGATAGGTCATACAACGATTTAACCTCTTCTAATGAGACGTCATCCCAGAAGGAACCCATACCTCTACGAATATTCAATAAGAACATATACGGCTTCGTGACCAGTTCGTTCTTGGCAACCTGTAACACAATGGTACGTATGTTACCTCGGCACGGCATCACACATATATTATAATCTTCCAGCACTTCAAGCACTACTTTGACCTCAAATGGGTCTTCACCTAGTAGGCCATTCGATAAACATTTCCTCTCCCTCAAGGGTAAAAGGCGCAGTAAGGAGGAAACGAGGCACTCGTCGGTTGCATGACCAAATAATGCTTGCTGGATGGACGCTTGGTTTATGGGTACAGGAAATGCGCCAAA
This sequence comes from Phenganax marumi, assembly GCA_025400095.1. Taxonomy (NCBI): domain Eukaryota; kingdom Metazoa; phylum Cnidaria; class Anthozoa; order Malacalcyonacea; family Clavulariidae; genus Phenganax; species Phenganax marumi. The sequence continues at coordinate 11,425 of JAODVM010054888.1, read as the reverse complement.
CTGCACGAACTGATGAGTTAAGATTTTACCAATGGTGATGTAATCATCTGCAGTTAAAGTTAACAAAATGGGGATAGTGAATTCGCTATCTCCTTCTGCATTTTGGGATAACGATGTATCCCAGAACAACGCATAGATCTCACGAGCAACTCCGTTTCCATAAGCCTTGATCGTAGCAAGCACATGCTTTTTTGTCATGTTTGTGTCCCCAAACGCCGACAACAAATCTTCAACGATGTTACTCCTTCGTATGGTGATATGGACATTATCATATACTAAAGTGAAAGCTTTCTCTCTTTTTTCCTCCAAAGAACGATAAGCTTTGCTCTCGTTTTCCGTTTCTTCCTTCCATTCGTCACCCTCCAAGAGGACGTCAGGGGGGTCATTAGTTCCTTGTCGATACGTGGTGAAATTGGTGACGTCGGTAAACGCGTGATAATCGGATACGTGGCTAAAATAAGTTATAAAATAAAGTTGTCAGCCTATTTTAATGAAAATAATAATAATGGTTTTTTGGAAGTACATCCACGGAGTGGCTCTTCGTTTTCCAATACATTACAATAACTAAGCAAATACATATATACAAAACATTATGTAGATATCCTAATACTATATCTTCCTAACACAAAAGTACATGTATATTGAACGTGGTGTAATAGTTTCATTTGCTAATCTGGTAATGGAGTCAAAACCACACTGCAGTAGTTAAGTTTTAATATAATTACAAAAGTGCTTATTAGCGAGCTACAGCAAGCAACGTTTTTAACAACACCAACGCCTGAGAAATGTCAAAGGACTGGGTCAGCACGGTGATTGGTGAAACACGTTAAATGTTCTTCCGGTCGAAGTCTGCGTTGTCAAAAACGCAGCTTTCTTAAAGACTGTATTGAAACAAATTTGGCTTAAAATTATTTCAAGGCGAGGACTATGTAGCAGAAGTGTGCATAACTTACTTAGTATAAAACCTCGTGTTACTGAGATTGTGGTACAATTGTTCCTACAATTGTTACGTTTGTAAAAAAACCTATTTTGGATAACAGAGTGTGTTATGCCAAAATATTTTTTCAACTAATCACCCTAATAAATACAGTAAGACAATTATCCATCTCAAGCTTGGCGAATATTGTTGAATTAAAACACAGACGCCGTCTCTGCTTTTATTCACCGATATTCACGTTGCCTTCGGCAAATAATTTTTAAATGTTATACTGTTCCTATACTTTTCAATTTTGCAAGTATCGCTGTTTTCCTTCTGTGTAGCCTCCATGTACAGAACAGAACCACCTACATTATTTACAGATTCAAAAACATCAATAGCTTATCCAGGACATAACTGAAATTCTCAGGTTCAAACGCAAATGAACCAATCCAGTCGTATATTGTGGCTGCTATAGCATGCTTTGGAAAAAAGCGAACTAGCTTTGCTTCTGAGAGGTGTTGAACTGCAACTCTCACTCTAGGTTCTCCAAAACCAGGTTCTTCGGGTACCCTTGATAATCAATTTGTTCCTTTGGCTTCTAATTGACGTATCAAGACTTGTTTTAGGGTAAGTTTTTGAAAAATATCAAAATTAAGTATTCCCCGTAGGTGTGCAATGGAACTTGGGAATTTTAAGCCATAGCCCATGGCCTAAAATACTTTTACAAACTAAACACTTGAATTCTGTAAGTTTTTTTGGTCAGTGTTCTTGACCATATGAAATACGATTGAACTTTTTCCTGTTTTTCAGTATTCTTAATCGAATGACCCAACTCGCCTTGTGCTTTGACAATTATTTTAATGCTGTGATTAACTCATCTGGTCCAAAGAGAATCATGGGGTCATCCTATGGCTATTTATTTAAAATCATCTAGGTCACAATGTGTTTATCCTCTTGAGATAAACAAAGATTTTACTTACGTAGTTACTGAAAAAATGAAAAATGGAAGCCTTGATTTTTTTGCAAAATTAAGCATGGCTTCTATCAAAAGCGACCCTAATGTCTAGTGAGGCAAGCTTTACCTGTGATGATCCAAACCATTACTTTCAGGAAAATGTTCCTCTCGTATTTTGTTTTAGGACTTGATTACGAAAACACAGCATACAGCCTTTCTTTTATCAGAGAGAAGCTAAATGAAAATTCAACTTTTAGTTCTACAGTTGCCAACAGAACTGCTAAGCAATTATTATTGAATTATATGGCAGCAACGTCTGCTTTACTTATCCAAACAACAAGCGTATATCTCAAATGGTATTCTTGACAGGTTGTTATCCACAAAGTTTGGTTGAAGCATTATGAGAGTCATGTGTCCAACAGGTTGCAATCACAGTGCAGAAGTTGAAAGGCTACAGATTTGGTTCGAAAGAGAGCTTCTGTGAGCCTCAAGATCTGCATCATCCATGAGCATGTTGCTAAAGAAGCCCCCACTGACATGGTAGAATTCTAGTCACAATTGTTCCATGGCAGAGAGGTTTCACAAGTAAATGTCAACATAGTTTTTCAAATTCTGCATTATGCTTTTAGTGGTGGTAAAGAGCCAACACCTCACCATGTTATGATTCCTGAAGGAATCTATGGTCTAAAAAAATCTAAATATCTCATAACGGCATTGAATTGTCATGGTATTTGTGCTAACTACAACACCATCAGCAGAATCAACATTGATCTTGCAGAATGGGTTATTACTACAGCAGGCAACAACAGAGTGCCACTTCCTGCTGTTCTTAAATCAACAAGTCCACTGAACGGAGCAATGGATAATTTTGACTGCAATGAGACCACACTGGCTGCTACACATTCTACATGATACCGTTCTTATACTTTTCCAAAATGCTTCAGTTAATACAGAAAAGCCATCAAAAGCCAGTGGAATCTCAACAAGATTACCTGTTTCACAAGATCACACTTCAGTTAGGCTATGATAAAAGGTTAAAGTCCTAGTAATTTATTTGGATGGAACCAACGAAACATAGGGGAGAGGTAGCTGTACAGTACAAGATAAATCCATCGCAGCAACATCAGTTGGTGAGCCTAATGTGTTGACCTTGGGTGAATGTCCAGTAGCAAACATAGAAATTACTAGCAATACAGCTGAGATAAGTACAACCACGTCCTAAGCTGATGCATCTTTAACAACAACAAGCCCAATGGCAAATGCAAACACCAACCCATCAGTGGAATCAATCAGTTTGGACTACTTTCTGTGGCTGGTTCATCAATTATCCCAAAGGGTGGCTGACCAGAATGCTTTTGTTCCAGGATTTACAGCTGTTAGAAGCTCATTTACTAATTTGAATTTTCATGAAAGTACAAAGATTCTCACTCCAGTCCTACCATATCCAGCTACTATGTACAATGCAATATTCACTACCATGATAAATTTCCAAGATACTCTGAAACAGAAAGGAGATATGGATGATGGTTTGTGGGCAGACGTTGGTGTCCATCACATTGCAAAGGAAATCCAACTGTTAAAGCCAGGTCAATTTAGTGACATATTTCTTGGTCTTGCAGGGTTTCATATGGAAAAATTTGTGTTTGCATGTCTTGGCACATATTTGGAGCCATCAGGAATATTTTCTGCTGTGGTCGAAAACGAGTGCTACGGTACAAATACTATCAATAGCATGATTTCTGGTTTTCATTATTCCAGAGGTCGTACAGCTCATTCTTTGATCATCATAAATGTAAATCATTCATGTTTAGAAATTATTGAATATCATGTAATAACATGACTGGACAAACTGGATGGTTGCAAATTTGAGCAAATTATTTTTATTTAAGACCATCCCCCAGACCTGCCAACCCTTTAGTAGCAAAAATAGTGAGTTGCTATCAAAAAAGTAGTGGGATTGACTGAAAAATCGTGAGACTCGGAAATTTTAAGATTCGCTCAATATGACCAGGATTAAAATTAACAGCACTAGAAAATAATCAATAGATATTCAGTCTTAGGATAGTATGCATTTATGTTTTGTTAATATAACCGTAATGCAAGGCTTATATATGGGTAAACCTTGTTTACATATTTTGATACTTTGCCTGCCAAGAATATGTGCGGACATGATTTTATGAAAATTTTAACATACATGAGTTTTTTTAATAGTATGCTTGCGTAATTGGACCATACAAAGTTAGGTGCTCACACGTATTCTAATCTTGGCAGGGAAAATACCAAATACTGTAAACATGTTCCTAGGAAATAAAGCGCAATATCTGTACAAAAATAAAACTATGAGTAACATTAAGACTAGCAGGACAATAGACTTAGCAGGACGCGCCTTTTACTTCAGACATTTTGTTTGAAATTGTGAGATTTGGGGACTTAATCGTGAGATCATGAGAAAGCATAAAAAATCGTGAGTCTCACGGTTAAATCGTGAGACTTGGCAGGTCTGTTACTGCCAAGATGAAAAAATGCGCAATCAAAGGGGATAACCGCTCAATTTGAAGATACTCGAAATGTCATCTCAACTGTAGGGAGCCTCCTTAAAAACAAACAAAAATGCGGTAAAAGTCGCCCACACAGGCGATTTTTGCTGCGATAGTTCTCCTCTTAGTGTATGTGGTCTAGTAGGTTAACTGGTGAGTGCACTAGCAACATTGTTGGACCAAGTATATTCGCCAGTTATCCACCCTATCACGTTGTTCAACATGAAAAAATCCCATCAAAAATCACCTGTGTAAATGGGCCTTTACAATCCTGTTCTATTTTTGCTGTTTTAAGCTCAGAACTCATCACAGGGCCCTGAGCAGCTGTTCTTTTTACCCATTGGTTAAAGCGGCTCCGTTAAGTGGTTCGATTTATTATTGCAATGAAATGAATCTGCCATTGCACAATCACAGTCCAAGTGAAAAAAGTCAAAAATACTTGAAAAACTAGCAAATTATTTACGTTGTTTGGCGGATAGTTTAGTTTTATGTAGCCAACTCAAATGCAGGATTTGCCTTGGAAAGTAAAATTGCTGCCATTTTGCAAAAGATAAAATGCTCCTTACAACAAATATAATTTATAAGGTTATTTTTAAAAATACTATATGTTGCACAATAGTGTGTAATTATGTCTATTTCATTGAAATAATTAGGCTGTAATCATGGCTCACACCATGGTGTTACGGCTTTGTTACAGTTTAGTTCAACAGTCACCATTGAAATGGAGTGGCCTTGAATAGTCAGTTCATATCTGGCTCCTACTTTGTGGTCCATTGTATTTAATCCAGTTGCTCGATCCCTGTTGAAAGATGCCTGCAACCCAAAAGAAATGCGAAATCATCAAAGTATCTGTATCAAGGTTAGAGATTGCGTATTTTAGTAAGATCTTCATCATTTAGAGTGTGACATTAAATTGTGTTAATACTTAAAGTTTTGCGTGAAGTGCTTGTTGAAACTTGCCTTATGTTGCTTCCGTGAAACTGGGTAATCTCGCCTTCGTTTCTTCGGATGATTATGCTTGAAAGTTTTATTTCCAGTTGTGATACCTACAGGACGTTTTATCTATGGATGCAAATAGCAAATCATGTAATAGAGAAATGTAGAGTACACAATACTGTATTATTTGCACGTGACGCTGAGGCTATCACTTGGGCCGACTTAACATTTATCCATTCAATTAGTGCCAAAACAAGAAGATGTTACGATAATACTTTGGTTGCCATGGTGTGGCTTTTACTTGAAAAGAATGACAGGATTGACATGATAAAGTACGGAACACTAATCAAATAGTTAATAAGAGAACTCATAAGATAGTTTTATCAACAGAATAAAATGGAATGGTCATGGTTGTTGCGACAAAAGTTGGTTGGTCTTTGACAATTTTAAAAAAAAGCAAATTTACTTGTGCATTGCATCTAAGTAATGACTTATTCCCTCACCGTCAGTTTTGCATCTTGTATTCTCATGTACAGCTCATCATCTTCTCGACCCCAACCCCAAAATAATGTGGACAGACCATTCACCTGTCAATAAAGGAAATGCTAACAAGATATCGAGAATATTTGATTTTAGCACATTGGCACAAAGCACTGGGGTGCTAGATTAGTTAATTCTACTCATTAATATATTTCTTTCACTCTGTCTCATGCCAGACTATTTTTCTTGTCAAGAGGAGACCCTTGCTATTCAATGGGTCAACTAAACTGTCTGGTAAAATCTCTTACGGTATGCAATTTACTTTGTCTAACACCAGGTAATTTTACTCATCAGGGGAACACCATTGCTAATTTTAGTGAATCACTCATGCAGTTTTCTAAAGCATACAAGGGATAAAACAACTCAGACCTTTTTGAAGTGTTCATTTGACATCAACATGATTCCTCCAATGAATTTTTCATAATGATACCTCGGATGGAGATCGGGTGCGGAAAGGTGAAATGGCCCTTCTGCAGGGTAACCATAGCTTAAATTTTTATTAAGAGGCAGTAGATCAACATCGTGCATTGCTATGTAATCGCATGAGTCTTCAACAGCTGTCAGAAAGCCCACATTTATGAGCGCCGCTCGATTAAACCTAAGACAAAATACTATCATATTCAGATGGACTAAAGAGTATCTACAAGATTTTCACCACTTAGTGGGTTACTAGTGCAACAAAAGTACTGCGCTGCCAAATTCTCATCCATGTGGTCAGTCTATTAGGTGGCAGTGCAGCCAAGTTTTACATACTTTGTGATTTTACTTTGTATTTAATGTCTGACAAATTGCCCTGTCTAATACCAAACCATTTTACTCACCTAGATGAGACTATGACCTATTGATAGACAACTGAAAACATTAAGCTAACTAACCTGTAGATGTCTACTTGGTTGATAACGTAGATATGAAATTTGATATTCTGGTCTTGCAAGAACTTGCTCATGTACGGCACAAATTCCAGCAGTTCTTCCAGGCGCTCGCGGAAAGGCACAATCACTGCTAGCTTGTGCTTTGGTTTTACTTCCTTTGGAATGGCCGACGTCTGTACTTTCACCTCTGGTTGTGATGGTTCATCATTTCTTGTCATTATTGATTGTATTTTTGCAGTGACAGTTGTGAACTCGGGTACTGTTGAGAATTTTTGCACTAAAACAGAGTAGTTATGATAATTTGTACACGATTGTGTCTAGTATCGTAAACCATAAACTATTATCGCTTTAAGGTACAATTGTTGAGGGTGGTGAAGAAAATACAATTGAGTTATTTTCCTTTGCCAACCATGGTGATGCCTCATGTGAGTCGGTCTACTCAAAGCTGATCGTGTTCCTACACCCTGCGCTTGCTAAGGGAAATTGTCTGGCATTTGACAAACAAAGTGTAAGAGCAGGGCACTTGGAGTCAGAACACCTTTTGAGATACTTTACCTAAGTTGTCGTGAGCAACTTTATCATCTAAATCTTGTACATTCCTTTTCGAGTCAATATATGATCCCAGTCTTTTTGAACAATTGCATTGTCTATCAGGAAAGTTGCCAGTCATCACCCAAATTGAAACAAAAACGAATACGGATATAGACAACAATGATTTTACAACTGTCTTTCGTCTCATCATATTAAAATATACATATATACCATAAAATAACTGTCAACAAAATAAATTACTGGTAACAGCACAAGTCAAAACAACGGTCCATTGTAAAAATTTGTCAGATTAGTCATGCTACAAATAGTTTATTAATTTTAAACGAAAACTAAAATCCCTTTTGAATGCCATAAAATCCTTGTGGATATCAAAGAAATTTAAGATTGATTTGTTCGTGGAGCACAACAATTTAAATATTTTCCTATACTCTCGTGACGTTTAATATTTATGAAATACACGTGGAATTCGGCGGGGGGGGGGCAACATCAGCACATCAGTGACAGTGTACATTAGGAAATTTTAGTGTTTTTGACAATTATAATTCTATTTACAGGAACGTAGAAGAATATAGAACGCGTGCCAAAGTTTTACGCAAATAATTGGGCACTTTAGAAAGCATACGATTGTATTCGAGCCATTGAGATAAAGAGCTCACAGTTTTCATTTTATATGCATTTTTATTTCCTTAAAAAGCGGCATTGTACATCTTTAAGGAAGTTAGTTGTTGGTTTCGTAAGAAACGATTTTTCCTACTTTGTAGGAAAGTCGAGGAATACGGGGACTCGTAACAAGGAATTCAAGTTCAGAGTTTGTGTTCCAGGGCTTCCACATTGAAAGAAGTTTCCTTTTGAAAGGACGTTTTTGAACATACGGAGGAATTTTGAAGGAAACAAAAATTGTGAACGAAATGCAATGTGAAGGAAATTCTAAAAGAACAAAGGAAAGGTGAGCGAAAATGCAACTTATTGCTAAATTTAGTAATATGCGCTTAAATTTGGTCAATTTATTTTGCCTTCTTTGATCCTCAAAAAAGTGCTAATTTCAATCAAAAAGAAAAGGGTATAGCCTTTAGTTTTTTTCGACTTTAACCTGTTTATTTTACAGAATGAAAAAAAAAGGGTGAAGTCGAACAAGAGTAAAGGCAAAAGCCTCAACTTTTTCATCGAAATTAGGTTTTTTCTAAAAGTAAAAAGACCAAGCGAAATGAACAAAAAAGTTGCTTTATCAGAACTATGGAAGAGTTGAGTCAGATGGCCGCTGGGTGTGCGAGGTATGTACTAGTTCCTTCGTAAATATTCTGTTCTGTTTCTTTCGCTGACAATTTCTTGTGTTTCAGACTTTCAATATCCTGCATGACCCGCTGTTCTCAGCACTAGGAAAGTTTCATATCCAAATATTGGCAAAGAATGAAGATGAAGATGTCGGTGATATCTTGCGCATTGCCAAGTACGGCCACAGTAAGTTTGATCGACTCTTGAAACTCTACTTCCGTCTGTAGCTTCATTTGTTCGTGTCTTATAGAGAAATGGGGGTACGAATGACGTAAAATTTCTGACAGCTGGACAAAGGTAAGTAAAAAGATTGCGTCTTTCGACCAAGAAAATGGAATCGTGTTTGTTATGAATTGTATACGGCTCTACTGTTCTGTACACGGTCATTAAAATGTTGACGAAATATGCGCGCCCTGTTTGCAACGAAGCTTTGAATACTAGAGGACGACTTTCGTTTTCTTTTAAAACGTGTTTTACCCGTATACCATTGACGATTTTCTTCAAAACTTTACGGTGAATGGGATACTCAGAATAGAGAGCTTAAGCTTCACGTAAAAAAGATACGGCAAACGGCAAAAATGGTCGGGTGACTAAACTTTTCGCGCCGCTGCCGTTTCCCGTTCTCGTTTGAACGTCATGAGGAGCGATTTGGCGTTTCCCGTAAACATGACTATTTTTACTATTTTTTTTGTGAGAATTTGAACATTACGACTTTTATAGTCAAAAAACATGTTGTAGCAAAAGTTTGTTTCATACTGTTAGAGGTTAAATGTCTCTAAATTGTTTTTTTAACACTGTACTTGTCATACTCAAGATGTCTCCGTTTCACTGGCCAACATGCCTGAGTCTTTTGGCAGTCATATTTCAGTATGTAGCGAGGAGCATAAAAAACCTCTGGACATGAGAGGACAGTATCAAATTCCCAGAGAAAAAAAATACACGCGATGCTTAATCCTAAAGCATTGAACATCAGCCGGCAAACGCCAAACGTTTACCTCCCGTTTGACGTGTAACGCGAAGCTTAAGCTCTCTAATCGCTGAGGCAAAACTTGCGCGATAACGGACACTTCATGTACATGGTGTAGTCACCATTTTCTGGTGGTCGCAAAACTCCAGCGATTCTTTGCCCATAGCTACATGCTCCTCTTTTCTTCCACTCTCAATTCTTTCAAGAATCTTCTCTTACTTGGTAGCAATGTAAACAATGGGTGCTTTCGCAAGCAGTTGATGCTCTGGCAACACAAATCGTCCCGTTTCATTAAAAGCAGTCTGGCCGACATGATTTTCTGTCTTTGCCGAGGTAGTTCGGTTCGAGGCCACTGTTCAACACGATGCAAGGGCTTTGGTAGCGTCACTCTTTTAAGAGTGACATTTAAACATTTAAAAATGTTTGCCGCGTTTACTTGCTCTTGAGTGCCATTCGTTTTTGTGTCCACCGTAGCTACTGTCAAATATACCTCCTTGTGAGGGAGCAACTCGATTGGAGAAGCCCTCTACTATTTTGATCCATTGCCATCATTATCGCCCAACAATTTATTGCCGAAGACGACAAACCATAGAGGCAAAGGAATACCATATACTGTGAACACAAACGCGACAAGAGCTTTGAAATGAAACGTTACCGCACATTTATCAGTGCGGAAGTTTCTCTTCATTCATGTCTGCTAAAGTCCTTGAACAAATGCTTATTTAATCTTAATTACATAAATGTTTCTAAATTGACAGTTTGACTAATCCTGGATTGATGAGTAGAACGAAAATATTCGAAATTGGAAATTAGAAGTAGATGATTTCTTCCGTTCGCAGTAATCTTTTAACTCCTATGCATTGCTATAGCCCATTTAGTACAATTCGTGAGTGGTGTCCTCGAGAAGCACGTTCCACGGTAGTCGACAATAACACCTGTTGACCCGTTCTCAGAATATCTTTCAATCCACAATACTGTTTATATTCATTTATATTGAAACATTTTTCTGGTCATAAAATACATGTAGATGCCATCTAGCGGAGGGTAATCAAGTAATAAATGTCGCAACTATTATTTTTCGTTGTTTTGTTTAGATGGACAGCTGTCTTGCAGAGAGTTTCAGGAGGCCTAGAATATTGTACAATGCATAGATAGAATTGTGCCACTAGAGAATCTTGCAACAACGTTCAGTGACAAGATGCTCAAATGTAAATCAGAATGTGCAAGATTAATGAATTTCATACATTAAGTAGCATTTTAAATTAAGATTGGATTTTAATAAATAGCCGCGATGGGGATGTTTTGCAAAGCTTTTTTTTCGATATTCCGTTGTTTCTGATTCAGTCGTTAGTGAAACAAACATAACTTTCGTGAGAAACTGTTGAACATAGCACTGATAAATCGTAATTATTTTGAGCTCGGAGTTTGCCGGACTTGAATCGACATCTCCAAGAGCTTTTCCGCCATCAATCGTGTCTCCGAGAGCATTCCGAACACATCCGAAATTTAAATTTCTGTACTGATACGTAGAGTCGTAGACGAAGGAAGATGGCGGTTTCAAAAGTCGGCAAGATCGTTGCAGCATCCTATCTTTATTTGAGGGTAAAATACTTTTCTTTATACTTAAACCTGAAGTAGATGACTGATATTACATTGTGAGCGATTTTGAAACAAAACGGACTAGAAGTTTGCTTTAAATTTGATCTTTGAAGTTGGCATATCAATTTAGCCTAGGGCGTCTTCAGTATGTGGCTGGTCAGTCATAGTAAGAAACTGCCGATCGGTCGGCTTTTAGTTTGTGTATATAGTTGAAATACTTGACCAAACCAATGTAATCATCGTTAAAGATGCCTATTTTAATGAAAAAAATGTGAG
>JAODVM010054777.1:0-17887 GCA_025400095.1 Phenganax marumi | reverse complement strand
AATGTTCTTGTTAAAAGCAAGGATTATCAGACTAAACTGGCAAACCTTGGTGGAGATATCAATATTGGAGATACCACTACTGTTGGATGTGAGAAGTTTATTTGCAGTCTTTATGGTACCGTGAAGCCAGATGCCACCACAACTAATGATGTTCGATATTTCAACTTTCGTCTGAAAGGACAGAAAACCGAACATTTGCCACCAAACACGGATAGCCTAATTCATCACATCAAGCAAGCAAATTACCAAACGTTAATCTGGTGGAAATCCTTGGGCCCTGTGATAAATATTCCAAGTCCTCACGGTCATAGCTGGGAGTTTAAAGATGGACAGTTCAGCATCGGGTGGACAACCAAGAGTACTGCTCCGACAGAAATTCCGGAACTAACAGTTTGTCACTGCAAGTCTTCATTGTGTGCGAGTCGATGTTCATGCATATCCAACAAGCTTAAATGTACAGAAGCACGCCTTTGTATGGCAGCGGGACGCTGTCAAAACCGCTATAATGATTCCCAACATTTTAGTGATTCTGTCAGGGAATGAACGGACTTGATCATCACGAACTGATCATGATTTAAGGACAAAACATAAACAAACGTTTTTGCCAAGATTTTTTCAATTGAATGTCGATAGGGTAAAACCTCGCAAATTATGATTCATAAGTTTACAGTTTTTCTATGCAGGTTTTACTGAAGGATAGAAAAATACTTGTGTGAATACCTTGTTATCATCTAAATATCCAAAAATATGTAGTAATATATTAAAATAGTGTTAATTGATAAAAAATAAGTTCAAACTGTGTTAAAACGCTTTTATACAGAGGCAAAACTATGACTAACCCTAGTCTCCCAGTTAGATAGAACACGGTCAAATACAATTAAAAGTTTAGTTCGAACACAACATTGGTTCTAAATAGGTTATGTTGCAAAAATGTTTTGGCATGTAATTTTTAAAAAGTTTAGGCAAGCATTTAGACGGCAAGAAATTATTTAGCTTCTAAATTGCACTTGCAGGAAAATTGCAAAACTACGGTTTATTAATTTGTGTATTTCTCAACCCCATCTTTTGTTGAAAAATCATAATTGTACGTTTTTAATGAAAGGTATGTGAAGTTATTGATTTTTGTTGGACAACACAGTGCTCATGCGACATCTGAGTAGTTTTTCAACTTACCTAGATAAAACACATCGATTATAATCGCATTTTTGTTACATGGCCATTTTCATAGTTAAATTATAGGGGCCTTTAAAAACAGGCATTTATCTCAACTTTGATACCACATTCTGCGTCTTACAGAGGAGGGATTGTATTATCAAAATCAACAGTCAAATCTTTTCTGGCGTGTGGGTTGTGCAAAACCATAATTTCACAGCATCAGCTCCTCTACTATAAGAAAGAAACACAGATCTCGAGATTTCATTGTGGTGAATGGGCAGCTTTATCTTCTGCAAAACATAATCATAAAAAAGCACGCTCAGTACGCGTAGGCGAGTTCCAGCAATGAAACATCGCCTTTCGTTTCGTTCACCCCCACGAAAATGACCACAGCGCAATCGGACACAAACAGGCCCGGCGAAAGATGGGGGCTGTAGCCCCATCCCCCAACTTTTTGTTGGGCTAGAAGAAACTTATTCCATTTCGTAATTTTTGTGTTGACTTGCAGTCGTTTATGAACTGAAAGAAAGGCTTGTGAAAACGTGGATGAGATCTACAACGACAGCATCTCGCTTCAACGCCCTGGCAGTACTAAAATTCCGCAGAGAGAAAACTGACAATTTAGATCTTGTTTCTGTTGCAAACACTTTTGTTGCAAGTAACGACAATAGACGCTATATGTTGTTTGGACAATGTAAATAAGCTCATCATTATACTGCTGTTTGTTACATTAATTTGTGCTTTCAAGAGTAGAATTTAAATAGACATCGAAGATACTGGGGACCTTGTGCTCGTGCTATTGCGCTCCCCTATAATTGTGGTTGTACATCGTGTAACGAAATTTTATCGTCATATCAACCCCCCCCCCTTCCCACTCCAAATTTCGTTCCGCTGGGCCTGCCATACCAGCATGCCAATTTACCGCGATCCTTTACGCAAAGACATTTTGCCACACGAAAAATCTCAGATCGCTTTATGCCATCCATGAACTATTTATGCTCGCCGATCAACACTTGAAGTCTAGTGAAACAGACAATGACGCAACCACCAATACCGTGATGGACTATGAGATGAGTAGAGTTCGGACTATCATTCTCCACATTTTGTCACTGAGAGACGAATTGACTGAGATGAACATTACATGAACAACACAAAACGTGGATATACATTTAGCGCCCCAAAATTTACCTCTCACGCCCGGTTCAAAAGAGAACGCCATTCATTGCAAGTTAACTTGGATAAACGTGCCGTAGGGCGGTCAAACGATTCACCAGTGCACAGGGTTCTCGCTTGTACGTAAACGAACTTGGCTGTACTTATCAACTCATTTGGAAATGTGGGAAAACAATAGTCTTCCTTTGGCATTCTGTTCAAACACACAAGAGTTAAAAAAAATCTTGTGACTAAATTTAACACATTCGAAATCGTCGTAAGTCATTGCATGAATCCAATCATCGCAAGTAGTAGATGGTGGGTCTACGTTTGACCAAACGAGGTACAAGCGAACTCAACGTAAAACTTACGATGAGCTGTGCTCATGTTTGATTCGAGCTTTATACTCTAGATAGACAGAATACCTCCACAGAGAAAGATGAGAATCTACCAATCAGTGCCTATACTTTGCTATTCTAATTTATAGTTTAGGTTGCTGATTCCTCCAATGTTCAGGAATGCCGAACTGAAGGGGTGTTGCTGAAAATGATTTTGCTTCACGAGGAAAGGGGGGCAAAGGCGCCCTGTCATTGTAAAGAGTATTATTTAAAATACGAAGAGCAGTTAGCAGATTAAATTATAAAACTAATAGACTGTGGATCGCAGCAAACAGCACACCGATGTTTTGACTTCAAAAGTATAATTTCAGGTTTTTGCTCCTAAATCGCAGGATATACCTTTTTGTCGAAATAGACAAAGAAATTTCGTGATTAAAAGGGAAATATTTTGGGTATGCCTTTCCACAAGGGCCTCCTCTCTATTCCTTTTGCCCTTCCGGTGTTTCTCTAGACTAACATATAGGGACCAACCAACGACTCAGTTTAACGCCGTTAGAAACATAATATATAGTTTAACGCCGAGGAACTTATTTCATTTTGATGGCACGACTCAAAAAGTTGAGTAAATCAATGCGAGTCACAATGTTGGAGGCCACTTCTTGCTCTGCAGCATTCTCCCCAGTATCTAAAGTGAACAAGAACTTCCTTAAAAACTTCTTTTAGCACAGGTTCAAGGTTTTGAACTAAACTAAACTTTGATATATTATATTGACTACCTAAGCGAGGAAAAATTGCACAAGTTTGCCCATCTAATGACCTAGTAGATCATATAGAGAACAGCTGTCGTGGGTAGGCATGTCCCGACTGTCCTCGGCGATTTTTGGGAAACTTTTAGCTTTTACAGCAACTTTTTGTAATTCTAGCAACTTCGAGCAACTATTGCTGTTGACAGGAACGACAGCACCTTTTTACCAAAATGCAGGTCAACTGCGTACATCACTGAACATCCTGTTCAGGTCAAAATTTAATTGTCTTGGCAAAGGTTTGGATTTTCTGACGTTTATTACCATGACTTTTGTAAACTTTATTTGGTCAATCTGTCTGCTGTATGGTTACCAACACAAATGGCGTTTCCATTTTTTATAAATTAAGATTGAGAGATTGATCGTTTGTTATGCAGCTGTCATTAAAGGTTAGGTTTGGATATTACTCATGATAGAACTTTTGACGAAGCAGATAAAATTATTCAAAAATTTGCCGTTGAGTTCACAATTCAAGCAATTAGTTATTGTTCGTTAACTGAGACAAAATGTAAAGCTAACAATTAAGTATAGTCAAAATTACCTTTGTGACAGCAGAAACAGTTAAAGTTTCAAAGTCAATATTCAATTAAAATTTACGTGACACTTGTGACGATACCAGTAACTTGAAGTTATAAGTAGCAACTTCTTTAATTTTTTTGCAACTTTCTAGCAACTCTTTGGCATTTTTGGTAAGCAACTTTTGAGATTTTAGGAGCACAATCGGGGCATGCCTATTCCTGAATATTTCTAAAAACGCGTCATACTCCACTAAAATGAGACTTATGAGGCAAGTACGTTTAGCAGAAAAGACTCCGTTGGTAAGACGGCCCTGGTAATGAAGTTGCAGATGCTTCAAGGTATGACGTAATTCTTGACGACGTCCACATTACTATAAGGCTCACTTGGTGAATACGAGCTACCGCAAACCAATTGTTTCCCCTACACTAGAGATACAAACTGCAAAAGAACTTACAGACACGCTGCTTTAATACAACGATAACAAAATGATCGCAGTCCAACAATCTGGACAACTCTCCGAGGGTGGTATCTTGCGTCACCTAAAACAACGATAAAGTAATGACCTTTGTTCTGTTCGTTGCTAGCTATAGCAACTGACCCCGTAATGATCCTCTGACCGCTTTCTAAGTCGGTCAAAAACAACTTAATTCTAATGATATGAATACCATAAAACCTTGAACACTTTTATTGCATTGCTGCATTTCTATGTCAAGCTGAACCGCTAACACTTATACCAGGAAAGAATTTGACGTCAGGAGGCTCTCGAGCGAGATTTAAACGATTTTAAGCGAGATATGATGTCCATGTGGTTCTGGTGTAGAATTGAAAAAATCCCCCATGCCCTCAAACTATATCCTAAGTAGTCACGATTACATTTTTTTGCGAAATTGGAATAAACTTAAAGCAAATTGATAGCTAACAAATTAAGCAGTGCAATGCTCGTTATTTAAAGATGCGAGCACAATTCCAATTACAAATATTAATTGCTGCTCACACAATGTCAGAAATGCAGGAATAGAAGCAGAAGTATATTTTCAACCAACAACCGAAGTACACTGCACGGTGTATAGATGACTACCTTGTTGAACGATGTATACATAATTTCTGAAATAGCACAGTCCGTGGTCGCGTGACCATTTACAATTCGCGATATAATACGTCCGACGGTCACGACACCCAAAATTTTTCTAGACAAAAGAGAGATAAAGAACTCCAAACAAAAGCTTTTAAACCAATTGAAGTCACTGTGAGTACTGCAATTGAGTGGGGAAAATGTACAAAGTTTTCGACTCAACAACTACATCTTTCAATCAATGCCTAAACCGGATTTCTTGTAACTATTACGCAATTTGGCCTCTGAGCTGCGTATTAATTTTAATATCTATACATCGATTTGTAAAGTACGGCTAATGTCTCGTTTAAAAACAATTTGCGAGCTTTCTTACGGATTAGAAATCATGCTGACGCACTCAATTTGAAACAAAGAATCCTCACCCTCCTTCACTAATAACAGGCAGTTGATCGTAATGTTCCCTAAAATAATATACACATAATTTGTAACGTTCGGTACAACAAAGGAATACTAATTGTTCACTAGTGTTGAATCGATATTTCAACAAAACGTTTTTAGTGAATGCGAATTTCTAAAGTAACACTGCGGAGGGGGGGGGGGGGGCACAAAAACTGCCATTCAGTCGAAAAGCAAGTTCAATGAAATGAGAGTGGTAGTTGGAGTTGCAGCTCTTTCGAAATTTTAGCAAACTTGAATACTTGATATGGTTTAGGATAACAAGAAATTGTTAACACCAATTCACACCATATTTTTCCACATTATTTGCGATGTTAAAAGCAGGTCTAAAATGAAAACGTGTATACTGACTTGCTGCAAATATCGATAACTTGTTGGCATGTGACTGATGAGAGAACTGATACAAGGGGCTTGAGTTCTAAACAACTGACTTTTTCTTTCCACCACCTAAAAATGAAAACTTTATTCAGGTTTTCTCAAACGTTATGAAGATCAACACATAGAGAAGCAAGATCTCCTCTCTTTTGTTTTATAGCAGGTTCTTCATGCGAATCTAGTAAGGAGTTTGTACAGCAGTCTTACTCCACGCCAGGGGAATTATTACAATCCGGACCAGTAAACATATCATTCCTACTGACACTCGGGACAATGACGTCATGGCCTTGGTCTAACAAGCCCAAACTAGGGTAAGATTTGAGATAGTCGAGCTGAACAACTGCATAATATATTACAGAACATTAATTTTAAAGAAGTCTTTTTTCCATTTTCAGTTCTTACTATTCCACTTGGAAACTTTTGAACATTCTAATTTTGAACATAATTAAGTTTTACTTCTTGGTCTGTACAATGCTCGCATCGATTAATAATTACATATTAGCCTGACAATGTCTTTCCGGTACACTAACCATAATTTACTTGAGATATCTGGAACATTTAGCTCAATAAATTTATGGTCAGCCATCCAGTCATCACTAAGGAATTTCGTCCTATATGAGTACAAAACTTTGATGATTAAAGAAGAATTTTTTAGTCCACAAGAGTATAGGAGTGCCAACCCGATATTCATGTAACTTCAATTTACACACATTTATCATAGACTATAAGTTAACGAATCGGAAGACCAGAAGCATTCCGAGGCTTTAATAATACATCCGCAGGTGCTATAACAATCTCTACGGAAAAAGTGCTGCGAATTCGAAGCTACCTCGCTACTGTAACTACAGGCAGCAGCGAGTTGTATAATACGAGAAGCTTCTCGACTCTTTAGAACCTTTCTGGCGATGCAAAGCGGTTTCAGATTGTGTTTGTAACTGTACTTTACAATCTATCGATACGTCATTTAATGCGATCAAGTTTAAAATCGCACGCGCTATCATAATGTTACGAAACACAGACTTTGTCGTCATAAACTTGCTAAAATCATATTAAAGTTTCTAAAATCTATCGTTGCTGTAACGTCATTTGCTGCCTCATGAAATGTATTTGCCTTTGTAATGCCTTATTTTGACAGCTGGAAAATGTCAGGAGTAGTTAGCGGACACCCTTACGCCGCTGATCACCCAACTGAGTCCGCAACCCCACCCTAGCCCTAACCCGGTGTCCGCTAAACTCATAGCTAACCTGCTCTCTAGGGAGTGTCAGTACATAAAGGACAAAAATAATCTACGTACGTTACTGCTAACATGTAAAAATAGGTTTAGTGTTGGTGTTGAGTCGAGCTTGGTGCACGTCATGGGGGTTTATGCCTACGAACTTTTCCGCTCATGCTACCGATGTAAAATTTATCGATTAAAAACTGTTTTATAGTTTAATTTGTGGTATAGATCATTGTGCTATATTCAATTTTGAAGATCCCGAGAAAGTTGCTAGATCCTTCCGCAAAGTAGAGCGGAGTTAATCCCCAGCAGAAACCTGGCAAAAATTCTTTGTCTTTTTGATTAAGTAACTGACATACAAATCAACAGTTTTTCCGACAACTGTAAAACATTGTGGTTCCCGTAATTCTTTTATCATTTCTTGCAAGTAAAGCATTTTTCGTCACGACGTTTTTACGTTCTTTTAATAACGTGAGCGGCTATACATAAAAGAAACTACAAACGGCTCAAGCCAAGATGATGTAACAGGTGTGCAGGAATGGACTCAATTTTGATCGCGAACTTACATATAATTTCTGACCGAGTCAGGCAATACAACAACACAACGTTGACCTTCTTTAAGTTCTTTAGCAGCTCGCACAGCGGCAACCATTGCAGTCCCACTTGATCCACCTTAAATAAAAGAATAGCGACTGTTCAACAAAAAGAAATACGGTCTGTTTGATAGGACATTCAGCTACTGATGATGCACTCTTTTACCACAATCGTAGGGTGTTACTTGAGAGTCAGACATAACTTTTAAAATTTCTTTTGTTTTTTTTTCCTTCACAGATGTTTTGCAAGCGTTAAATGGGGTACAGTATTGATTGGGATAACCTGTAACCTTTTCTATTGTATTTTTGTCGTTTTTACTAAGCGTCTTAAGGCTACAATGTAAGGTCTTTTATAGACTATATAGATCTACGACGCATGGAGGACAGACACTAGACACTAGAAAAAAAGTTACAAGGGAGTATTGGATTAAATAACACAAAAACCTGGACCAGCACACTTTTCAAGTATCCGGAGATTTTTTTCTTTTGCAAACTGTGGCACAGAATCTTGTCAAATATAAACAAGTTTGAAAATCGTTTGAACAACTGCATGTTTGAAGTGAACGAATTCGCACCACAAAGCAATCCTTCTTCTCTAATAAGTCTTCTTGACATTAGAAAAGATTCTTTATCTTCGGTCTTTATCCATTTATCAACCAACGACCGATCCAATACAGTCGGTATAAAGTCATAACCAATGCCTTCGATCTAAAATATTATTGATGATTATGTGTTATGCGTATGATCAATCAAACACCAGTGCCTCGCAGGATCTAAGGTCATTCCCAACGATCGTCATGAATAAATCTCGGAAACATCATACGCACGCAATTCGTTAATGAATGTCACGCACTTAGCTTCCGCAGTTGTTATATACCATCATGAGAAATATTACCTACCTGATAAAGAGTGACATCAGTTTCATTTAATTCACTTGGTTCCGCCAATAGCGAGCCATAAGGATCAACGCCAATTATCTGAGATTTTTAAAATATATTTAAAAACGTTTGACGTTCACATATCAAAGAGCAACCTGAAAACGCACATGCACACCTTGCAATTTGGTAATTTTTCTTTAATCTTTCGAGCAACTCCGGTGACCGTTCCACCAGTTCCAGCGCCCATAACAACCATATCCACTTTACCTGTACAAAAACAAGAATTGTGTGACATAAATACACACTCACATGCAATATATATTATATTTCAGTAATTTTCGAAAAGTTAAATCCATTTCGACCATTATAAGTATCACTACATCAGTTTATTATCACGGTGATATTTTGCAGTCGGCAATACCCACGATTTATATAAATAAGTGGTCAGATGGAACAGCACTATATAAAGCTTCTCTTTTTACGCGATAGTTACAACCGCACAATCGTTAACTCACAACCGACCTTCACACACAAACCATTTCCATTCAACATACCATCACACTGTTCCAGTATTTCTTCTGCCGTTGTATCATAATGAGCCAAAGGATTTCCAGCATTTCGGTACTAACATGAAATTTCAAAAAGTTCTTTTCTAAAGTATATATGGTATATCCAAGATACAACATGCACTATAACAAAATAGAAACAGAACATACTAAACAGTACATTCGTATGTAACTATATTGCATGCTATGCAACACAGCATTCTTCCTATGTGGTTACTAGTGTTTACTTATTTAATTAGTGCATCACTCAACTTAAAACAGATTTTCTAATGCGAATGATGCACAGAATGACTGGATGGGAACCTGCAATGGTGTGAACATATTACAACAAAACTAGCAGGGAGAAACACCTGATCAAGGATGACAGAATTTTCAATTTCCTTGTTCAACCTCTGTGCTACTCCAATATGTGATTCTAAAGAGAATGAATAAGATCACAATCTTTGCATAGTATAATTCCTCAAAAACACCACAGTATCATTAATAACTACCCTAATGCAATAGAATTAGAATAATGGTATAGCAAATGACATATACAGTAGCAGATTGCTAGAGCAATGTAATTGGATCTTTTTTAAGCCCATCGCATTCTTGCGTTTGTATTAATTTCTACAACATGCAAACAAATGTAAAAGAAAAAAAAACAGGTCTGAAGGAAAAAAAAATCCACACAGTCCAGTTCTGAGGAACAAAAGAATAAACAACCACGACTGATGAGAGGATTGCAACCCACCTGGTGCATCATAACCTGCCAACGAAGGTGTTCTTACTATTTCAGCTCCTAAGGCACGAAGAACATCAACCTAACAACACAATAAATGGAAACATAATCATTAGAAACTGCAAGAAAAGTCACATTTATAGATTTTCATTGGTTGAGTTACACTGGCATGATAAACATTAAATAATGCAAAGTACCAGCAAGACAACAAGCAAAATGTCTTTTAAAAACCTCTAAGTTTTCCATGACTTTATCGCATTAAACTATAGTGCAAATATTTGTCTGGAATATGAATTATAAATTAATAGATGTACTCGCTTTTTCTCGACTCATTTTTTCTGGCATCACTATGATACAACGATAGCCTTTCACTGCTGCAGCAAGAGCAATACCAATGCCTTTGAGGGAAGAAATACCAGGTCTGTTTATCATGAATTACAAAGTAATATGTCTTTGGCTAGTCCATCTTTACCTGTATTGCCAGATGTTGGTTCAATCAACGTCGTTCCAGGTTTTAACAATCCTTTCTTCTCAGCATCTTCAATCATTCGCAATCCGATTCTATCTTTGACAGAACCTCCAGAGTTAAAATATTCACATTTTGCCACTAAAAACAGATACACATTTATTGGCACAACCTCTATATACTTCAATGTTCGCTAAGTAGTACCAGCAGTGGTCACATTGCATCTCTATGCAACCATGTCTCAATACGACCACTGCATATAGACGAACTAAAATAGACAAAGCAAAATATTTACACTGGCATATGTAGAACAATCAGACAACAATTTGGAGAAATTCCATGCAATAAACAGGACATTTTATGCCAAATTTTCATACTTGGGTCAATTGACCTGTATAAAATTACAACAGACAGCCTATCCAAGTGCAAAATATGTGCACTATTACAGAACCATGATGCTCACTGAAAGAGTGACCAATGCACATTCCTGTGACCCAGGTAGACATAGTTAGGATGAAAGTATGCATGAAAGTTTGATGGGCTTCCTTTGGAAATGATACTGAAATTGAGAACATATCTATTCTTTTCTTCAATAAGCATAGTTGCAAGTGGAAACCAACAATGAGCAGCAAGTTGAGCTGCTAAAACAGCGTTTGCTCATTGCTGCTTGGCATAATTTAACCAACGTTCAAGCATGTCAAGCAGCAAACAAAATTTAAAAGCCTTAAAGTGACTAACAATAAAATAGAAGCTGCAAAAATTATTTGATTCTACTGCACATGTACCTGAAGCAAATACATGGTTTTCAAGTTGGAATCAAGGTAATGTTTAACAAGCAATTATGGTAAGAATCAGGAATAAATGTGTCTGGCTTTAGGCAGAGTAAAATATAGTAAAATTATCTGGTTGAGATTGGACAGTACCAGTGAAGCGCACTATGGTGAATCCCCATTCAAGTTGCAGTTGGGGCAACTGAAATGTTCTGAAAAAGGTTGATCGATTCCTTTGCTAACTTGGAGCAATTTATAAGAGATAACTGTCCAACATTTTGATGAAGTTCCTCAAGAATTCACAAGTTCCTTAAAATTTCCCCAAGCCCCCTGTTCAAATTGACCAATTAGGGGCTTCGGTGGCACAGTTGCTAGGACAAGCATCTTTCACCAATGACGAAGTGGGTTCGATTCTTACCGTGGACTTTCGTCATCTACTCTGCCGAACATTGTAGGTTTTCTCAGGGTACCGTGGTTTCCTCCTACAGGGAAATTTGACAGGGTGGGCTAGGATAAACAGATAAGGCAAGTAATGACTGTTGTAAAAATAAACAGTCTAGGTTTCTATACAACTATATACATTGGAAAAAAATTGTAAATAGTTGCATAATGCAGCCATGTTGCGAGGTAACCATATGTAGACTATGATGTAGACCACCTGTCTGTCTAAAATTCAAACAGGAAATTACAAGCATATTACGTAAAGGAATTGGGAAATTTTGACAATTTTATCAAATGATATTGATCCACATCTTCGAAATGCTAATGCTCATTAGCTATGATTGCAATGTACGTTTTATTAGCATTTTAATACCTGCCAATTCATTTTGTTTCTTCTACTCATCAACAAACATGTTAGAAACCACTCATATTTCAAATGTGTAAAACTGTTTTACAGCACGCGTTTTATTTGCTATCAATACCAAAATTCTCATCTTTCTATCACGAATGAACAAAGACACTTACAAATTTCGCATTTCACACCAAAGCTTTTCCCAACACGATTTATTCTTACTAACGGAGTATCACCAATTCCTTCAAGCACATTCGACATTATTTTATTTGTTTTAACGTTTCTAGAACGAAAGTAGTATCACTCAGCGTTGAATATAAGATACGTATTTCTAGAAACGTACAATGTTGAACTACCGTTGATGACGATGTGGTGAGTCAGTTGCCTTGCTTCCTAAATGCCAGGTACATTTTGATGGCAAGTTAGGAGGAATCCAGTCTCGTTCCATGATTCTGAATCTTTACAAAGTCCACAAAATCCCGCGACAACCTCCGTTCGCACACCTGAACAAACTGTTTACGATGAAAATTAAAGTTCTTTGTACGCAAGAATGGGCCAAGTGATTAACCAAACGTGGCAAAACAGGTAAAAAGCAAGGGCAGTTATTTTTCTGTGACAAGTAAAATGATATAAAAGTACATACCAAACAAAGATAAAATATTGCACAATCACGATCGAAATTTCGCAAACACAACAATGCAAATTGCAAAGTAATATGGTAGTAGGCTAAGTACGTGTGGCTGGTAGGCGGTCACAAGGCGTGCTCTTGGGCGTTCTGGTCATTGAACTAAAAACACCTGGAACGCTACCTCCATATTGCTAAGCTGTGCTACTGTAAAACTAGCAAGGGGACCACACCCCATTGCTAAATGTGCTAAGCTGTGCTGCTATAAATCAGCATGGGGACCACACCCCGTTGCCAAGCTGTGTCGCTGTAAATTAGCAATAGGACCATCTCTCTTGCTAGGATGTGCCATTGTATAATTAGGAAGGCGCCCGCACGCAGTTGCTAGATTGTGCAGTTAGGACGTTCTCAGTGCAATCACGCGCAGTTGCTATGCTCTGCCACCAGCATTGGCGTAGCAAGAAATTTCTTGAGAAGGGGCAAGAGTTGAGAATTTTCGACAAAAGGGCGTGGCCAAGTGGGCGTGGCTATAATTGAATGCGTAGAAAGCGGCATCAAATACGTTGTCTTTTAAAACAGCATATCAAAATCAACACTCCTTTAGTGAGAAAAGAATATTAATATACTTGTTATATGAATGTTTGTTATAGTTGAGGTATTACTTCGCCGTTCGCGATCGTTCGATTTTCCGATAAGTGTCAAAATTTTCCGACAAACTACATCACAAACGTCCAGAGGGGGGGGGTCGCACCCCCTGCCCCCCCCTCTAGCTACGCCACTGGCCACCAGAGAAAGTTGCAATGGGGCTACACCCCATTGCTTTAAGTTGTCGAATGAGTTTTGAGTAGCTAAGGCCTCCCCCCCCCAATCGTTTGGTATTGGCGTGTTCGGCCAATGGGTTGTGCTAATACATACCGATAAAGAATTAGGGATGACCACAGCGTTGTGAATGTCAAAATGCGCATTGTAAATAACTCACTACGACTAATTCAACTGATTACAAACTATAGCCGGAATCATTTCTATTATATACTAAGGTGTCTGTATGTACAATTGATACGCGTTACTAAACCATCTCCCAATAGTTTTGGTGAGATAATCAGGAATTCCTGCTACCGAAATAGCGGTCCCAATTCGAAAGCTGTGACCCGAAAAGTTCCCATTCAGGCTGGCTCGTGACGCAGCGTGTTTGAGTCGTAGCTTAAGGGTTGCTCTCGTCAGAGGCTGCCCGGAAGCGCGTCGAAACAATGCTCGGGGACGACCCACAAGAGCCTTCACTGCACGCACTTCAATCCCTGAGATGCCCAGGCGAATAGTGTGCCATTGGCGAAATGGATCCGTCTTTAAACATTTGATGCGTAAGAAGATAACCTTTGGGTTGTGCAGCCGATCAATTTGAACATCCTCCACTGCCAAATGTACACGCGAATCAAAATTATGTGTCGATGTTGTGAATTCGCACGAGCGGAGGAACCCACAGAAGTCAGGGTACCTTGAGGTTATCTCTGTATTCAGCTCTCCCCTAGCCTGGTTCTCCCCGTGCCTACGCCTAAAGGATCGTTTACACGAGCGATTTTGCATAACAACAACAATCGCAGGAAAAATTGCCCGTGAAAACGGGGCTTAACGTACCTAGACGGAGTGTGCGGAAGGCCTATGCATGATACTCGGTACTTGACGAACTTTGTTCACAAGGAATTCAAGTCCGCACAGCATTAGAAACCCACACGCGGGGCCGGTTGTTCAAAGATAGGTTAGCAGTTAACCTAGGTTTACATTTAACCACCGCTGTTACGTCCACGAATTGAAGCACTATTTATCTTTTGATACTCTGAGAAATTAAACTACCAATTAAGGAAAACATTTTGAGCAAAAAAACTTTTCAACAATTTATCTGGAATGAGTTTCAAATTATGGTTAAAATATTACACGAACCCAGGGTTTAGCTAATCCAACTTTGAACCGGCCTCCTAACTGGTTGAAGGTGCTTGCCCAGGTGATTTCACCGACAAAGCATTTCACATTCTTATTTCTAAAGTTTTGTAACTAAATGAACTAGATAATGAAGCAATGTCTCTGTACAATATCATTCCGAAGTCCAAACCGCAGTTTTTCATGGCTCAGTTCCTATAATGCATTCTCGTTCATCCGATCTTCTTCGGTACAACTGTGTTATAGAAACGTGCAGTGCGTCAAGATTAAAAATAAAATTTTATTCAGCCAATGCAAATAGCAAAATTAAAATATTTAATTTTTCATACATAGCATAATTATCCAAGACTATTGCTTCCACGACTAAATTACAGACTAAATGCATTACATGCAATTACATTACAATTTGAACAAATTAGGTTTCGATAATTCGATTGATTCTTCTCGTGTCCAGGCCTTCTTAGGCACAAGCATGGATCAAGTACGCACGTAATTCATAAATGCATCCCTATTTGAAAATAAAATGAATAGAGACACACGAAGCTTACAAGCACAGATGCAGCCGTGATAACACGGTGCGATGTAATCAATTATAAACGAAAGTGAGGATTATTGTGCACTGTTTCCATTCTATGTGAAGTAATCGCTTATAAATATTTATTTGCGTTATAAATTATCGTATAGTATAGCTAATAAATAGTACTATGTACGCGAGACTTGGGAATTAATAAGAGAATGACGTTGTTTATATTTACGTTGCTCTGACATCTAAAAAAAAACATGAAAACAATTTATTAGTTCTAATCGCGTACAGGTGTAAAAATCAATATCTCTTTCAGATTATCACGTCTGTTTTTCCAATCATGATCGCTCGTTCGCTTTACAGCCGCATTTCTTTCATGTTAATATCCAAATATTATTCACAGAACTTCTCATTGTCTCTTTTTTATCATTTTCTACCTTATTCTAACGTCTCCTCATCGTCCTCCTACACTCGTCTCCACCATATCAGCTCTTACATTTTATCTCTATTCTTCTAGCTCGTGGTTTCCACTTTATGCCTAATTTTCTAATAGTCTTTCGCGGGCAGTTGCTACTTCTCTTCACTTCTATTTCTGTCCTCATCTACTCTCTGTTTTCCTACAACATCCACGTCGTTTTAACTTCACCACGTACGCCTATTTTTTAATGTCTCTCTTTTCTTCTTCATCTTTTATAGTTTTCTACGACTCAGTCTTTTTTCTTTTCTCTATAACCACTCCTTCATTCTACTCAGTTTATCATTCCTTTTCGATTTCCTTTATACTACTCTACTAGAGACATAAGAATTATACGATAATGGAAATACACAAGAGAAACAAGCACGCCCCTTAACTGCAGGAAATCTTCACAACATGCACCAACTACCAAGATTCTTTAAATCCTCATTAAAACGAACATGTTATATGAAGAGTATTTTGTGTACCTGTTCACGTAGCTCCTTTAATTGAGTTGAAAGCGCCTGCACTTGTTTCGACGTTTTATCCAACTTTTCTTGTAAAATTCTTACATCATTTTGTTCAGATTCTGTCTCAACATCGACAGCCAAAGACAGAGTTCTCATTCGAGGGAACCACTCTAAGTTCCGTTGCTAAGTAAAACATTGAAAGTAATGACAACTTCACACTTGAAGTGCAATGAATATTGCTTGATTTCAAATGATAAATTCCAAACACACTTTTAATCAATTATTTGCCTTCTACCTTTATCAATTCATGAACGTAACTTTGTGGACCAGTAAAGTCAGTTCGTTTCTTAATTCTCAATAAAACGATGAAGTAGAGATAATGCCACAAATTATGTTCAGTTTTCACGTGGTCATCAAACGAGACAACCTTGTTCACAAACTCCGCACGGCTCAGGCCTAAAATTGAGAGAACTGGAGTAGTACATCCAATCGCAGTGTTTCAGTCGCCAGTCCGTTCGACTGTTGTACTGTGTCGAATTCGGTTGTTTCAAGCAAATTTGAAGTATTTTTGTAAAGATTTTCTAGGAAATTCATGCCGTGCAAACAATATAGTATATTCTCACCGCATATAAAACAGGTATTTTTTAATATCTCTTCCTTATTCTGTTTTTCACTTCTGAGGTCAGCAAATGTATCGATGATCACGCCAAATATCAAATTAAGAACGATGATAATAACGATGAAAAAAAACAACATATCATACACCACACGACCAATAAACATCGGCTCCTGAATGAAGAACAGTGCACAATAAGATCATCGTTCACAACCAACAGATAACACAATTTGAGCAACAGTTGCGTTGAATATGATTTTTATTCGTAAGAAAACGATCTTCGAGAACAACAGGTTAGTAATAATTACAAAATTAAGCGGCAATAAACTTTGACGGGTTACAGCCAACATCTTGCCCTTATAAGAACAAGTACGAGCCTACTAATGGACCAGGAACTGGGCGTCTACACATACTCTATGCGTCTACGCAGTGTGTATAAAACTTCGACCATTTCGAATCGAAATTACTGTGTTGAATTCGCGGCTTAGTCTAGAAACTCTCATTAACAGCTTATGACGTAGGAAGTGTATAGTGCCTTTTGTTAGTCAAATCCGCGTTACAACTTATACCATACGGCTTGCATTTGTCTGTGAATATTAATGATACATGATAATTATTGTACAATTACAGCAAAGATTTGGTTGTAGTTTCTTTCCTAAATCGAAAATCAAAAATCGAACTCCGTCAATCGATGAGTAATATAATTTTACATCACTGTGTCAAATTTCACGACGATTGGACTAGAAATGAGAAAGCCTTAGGCTTTTTCGAAGAGCATTGCCCCCCAACAAGAACAAGAAGAAGAACTAGAACAAGAAGAAGATTAGCAGGGATTGGGTACCAGTTCCTGGTCCAAAAATACCGTAAAATTGACTGGCAGCAATTATGGCACCGGAAAGACCGTAGGTAAAACCGTGAGTAACGTAGATTGATGCTCAATCAAAGTCGGTCGAGCCCTGTTGCGGGTAAAGTTGGTAACACTGCGGCGTATTTCTTTTTTCTAAAGTCATTAGTACCGTGGTGTGACGTAGCATAACATAATATATCTCTTTGTTTGGTGAGCACCAGAACATAACTAATGACTTTAAAGCAAAGAAATACGCTACGACACGGTTGGAGTGGAAAGCTGGCTTTAATGGCGCCATATAAAGACCCTAAGGCCTGTTTCAGACGTCGAACTTTTCATGTGCCGAACCTAATGTAAATGAGGAAATGTCTTTGTTTGAGTTCATTTGCATTAGGTTCGGCACATGAAAAGTTCGACGTCTGTAACAGGCCTAAAAGTGACTATTTTTTTAGATTACACCATGCAGACACATGTCTTTTTTAGTTCTTTTTAATTTTTTCTAAACAAATGTCGCCAAACTCAAAAACGTTTTCATACTCAAAT